>JANAVB010016400.1:8850135-8857635 GCA_029216955.1 Iris pallida | reverse complement strand
GAAGAATGGGATCCCCTCTTCATCCGTAGAAGTGCCATCCAACGCTCATCCCTCCAAATCTAGAAGGAGATCCAGGAGGAGGAAGTAGGCAGAGGAAATGATGCACGACTCCCCTTCGACTCCAACCCCATCGTCTCTGAGTCTCACCATCCTCCCTTCCCTTTGCTTCTCCACCCGACGGTCGCATGGTCCTTTTCAGGCCATGTTTACTGACCATCGAGGAAGAGGACGACTATGATGGAGTCGTCATCATACCGATGTCGCCTGCTCAAAGGACTAACATTATCGAACGATTTGATCTCATGGGAAATGAGCCTCTTACTGAGTACGGAACAGGGTCGATGTTCAGGACTTCACTGTTGGGGATATCTTCGTCCAACTATCGCCACTGAATTCATCATGAATCATAACAATGCTATGCAACTGTAACCTCATATAGAGTTCACCTTCTTCCAGCCCTCATCATCCCTATTGCCCTCTTCTTCGTCCATCCCTCGAGTTCATCGGCCACGTCGATGACCCTAAGATTGGACAATAAAAGCGGCCACCCCACAAACGCAAATGTTAAGGAAGCCTTCCTTTCACCTGCTGATTTGGAATGCCAGAGGCCTTAACCCCCCTCCCCCCCCAAACCATGAATAGGCTCAAAGTTTTGAAGACACTTCATCGCATATCCTTCCTCGCCATCAATGAGTCTAAGATAGCAGAGAGCAAGATTGACACCTACAGGTTGAAGCTTGGTTTCTCGAGTGCCTTCGCGTTTGGTAAGGACATAAGTTTTTTGGGACTCCAGCATGAAGGTCGACATCGTATATATGCACCCGCAATCCCTCTCGATGATAGGGGAGCACCCTCTCCTGTACTATAAGTCGTTCATGTCGATTATTCTTGGCGGCTCCTCCAAGAGACAGAGGCGGATCCTATTGGCAGACCTTCTCAAGATTCAATTGAAGTTTCCCGACATACCTTGGATCTGTGGCCGGGACTTCAATGCTATCTCCTTCCGGGCAAAGAAGTCTGGTGGTCACCGGCCGCCCTTCTCCGGCTCCATGGTTGACTTTAACCAATTCACTTTTGAAGCTCAATTGTCTTTGGTTCCGTTCCTCGGCAGCGAATTCATATGGACGAATTCTCAATCGTTTGCTTGAAAATCGCAGTCTCGGCTAGGCAGGATATTCACCAATCACCAATGGCGCTGTGCGATTTACGGGTCCACGGTGACCCACCTTAATCGGAAGGAGTCTGATCACTCACCTCTGTTGTTTGAAGTTGACACCTCCGTCCCCATCGAGAAAAGGGGCTTTAAATTTCAAGACTTCTGGAGGGAGCATCTTGATTTGTCGACATGGTTCGCTCGACCTGGGGCTCTATCGACCACGTCCATCCGCTCATCCGACTGGCGGTCAGGATCAAAGCATCTAGCACGGCCCTCAAGTCATAAAGCTTCACCGAATTTGGGGATGGCTTCGAGGAGCTTAGGCAGGCGGAGGAGGACGTGGCCCGATTCGAGAAAGCCTTGACCTTGATGGTAACCCCAACTTAGAATCAAACTTTTTGAGGCTAGGGCTCGCTTGAAATGCTACAACCTCAGGAAGACGTGATACGTGCCCATATGCATAGCACAGCAGCATTGTCCATTTCTGGACAGTTGGTTTGTTAGTTATTTTTCTCTCAGGGCCAGCTCAGCAGCTCCAGAGGACAGCTCATCATTGCCAGGCCAATCAATAACCTGCAGTGACCAATACAAGCCACGTCATCCAGAATATCCTTACTATATATAGCTGTAAATAAATAAACTGGAGTAACAGAATTGATTACCTAATTTTCCAGCTCTTCTTCTTCCTGCATTATTTCAGTACTTGCATTCTTTGTATTTTCCTTACCAGTCTTACTTCAATAAACCTAGAATTCCTCTCAATTTCTCTTTTGTTTAGTTTCTGTTGATTGCTGATGACAATTCCTGAAAGAAATTCAAGCATCTACATGTCAGGATCTCAGGATCCTACCAACTTGGTATCAGAGCCTCTAGAACCAGTGAGTGAAGGCAGCCGGGAGAGCAGCTCCAGCCTCGACGGATCTGGAGGGTTGGCATCTGAGGGGAGGCGATCGTTCATCGACAACGAGCGGATCCTCTCTATTGAAGGAACCATGTGAGCCATGTCAGGTACTGTGCTCGATCTCTCCACCAAAATTGCCCAGTTAGAAAGCCTTCCTGCCAAATTTGATCAAATCGAAGATCGATTTGGAAGAGTAGAGAAGATGATGGAAGAATTACTCAGATTTCGTAGGGATGGAGAGAGTTCAAGTTCAAATATGAACCAATCTCCAATGTTGCAGCATTTTCCACCTGTCTCACATTTTCCTGGCCCAAATTCTCCAATGCATATTAATAATACACATATTGGAAGTGCCAGTACATCTTTGATGAACACTGCTATGGCCACTGGTGAACAAACACCTTTGCCACACATGAGGACACCACCAAATGCCAATTCACAATTAGTAGGACATCCAGCCAATGCCCCAGGAGTCTTATATACCCCCCCAAGACCAATTGTACAAGCTGGAGGCCTTCCTTACAATGTTCCAAACAACAATCAAAATCAAAACAGGGGACAGTCCTCACACAGGCTCAAATTACCTGATTATGATGGCACAGGTGATGTAGAGGAATGGCTAATGAGAGTGGATCACTATTTTAGTTTTTACCACACCTTAGAAGTTGACATAATTAAATTGTGTTCAGTCCAACTTAAGGGCACAGCTGCATACTGGCTGAGATAGGTATTGAAACTCAAAAATGGAGTCATGACTTGGGATGATTTCTACCAAAGCATTAGAATGGAGTTTGGTCCTTCTCAATTCACAGATCACATTATTGATTTGAAACACTTACAACAAGACTCTGATGTTCAGGAATACAATTCCCAATTCCAGAGAGTCTCTCAGAGAGTGCAAGGGGTCCCTGAGATCTGCCTCATTAGCCATTATATTGGTGGCTTGAGAGAAAAAATCAGATATGAGCTTCAACTAGCCAGTCCCAGGAGCTTATTAACAGCTATGCAACTCTCTAAGTTGTATGAAGCCAAGTTCTTAGCTCTTAAAAGGAACTACAAGGGTAACACACACCTGTACAAGACTACTCCTGCAACAAATGTGGTGACAAACACTCCAACCCTTCCAGCAAGCAGTAATGAAACAGGAAGGAAGTTTACAAACACCACAGGGGCTTCTACAACAATTCCAGGAAGGCTCACTATATCCCCTACTGAAATAGTGAGGAGAAAAAATTTGGGTTTATATTTCCTGTGTGAAGAAAAATGGTTCAAAGGTCACAAATGCAAAGAGAAGAGATTGTTTATGCTAGCTGCAGAGGATGATCAAGAAGAAAATACTCAGGATGAGGGAATTCCAGAGTGCTTCTCTATTTCCTTGCAGGCACTGTTAGGGACAAGTCAACACTCAACCATGAAAATGAGAGGGACAATACAAGGCAAGCCAGTCTTAGTGTTAGTGGACTCTGGGTCCACCCACAGTTTTGTTGACAAGCAATTTAGTGAAAGACTTCAACTAAATACTTCCAATAATGAAGTTTTTGAAGTTTTGGTTGCCAATGGAGAGAAATTACAAAGCCAAGGCATGTGTCCAAATGTCCAAATTGACTGCCAAGGGAAGAAGTTGCAGGTGAATCTACTCAAGCTTCCCATCACAGGATGTCAAGTTGTGTTGGGAGCTAACTGGCTAAGAACTCTTGGAACCATTCACTGGAATTTTAGAGATCTCACCATGGTGTTTCAGCAAGGTGAACAAGTACAAGTTTTTAAAGGCTTGGGTGCAGACAAGCATAGCCTATCTGAAGCAGACTTGAAGGAGCTCAGGCAAAAAAATCAGTTCTATGTTATTTAGCTCTCCTCTGTAGAGTGCTAAGCCACTGCTATAGGTACACACCCAACCATTTCCTCTCTACTGTAAAATTTCAAACAACTATTTGATGAACCCACAGGTTTACCTCCCAAGAGGGAATTTGACCATAGAATTCCTTTATTACCTGGGGCTCTTCCTGCGTGTCAAAGGCCATATAGGCACCCTTACATACATAAAAATGAAATAGAAAAACAAGTGATGGAAATGTTAGTCAGTGGGATCATTAGGCCAAGTACAAGTTCCTACTCTTCACCTGTTATCTTAGTGAAGAAAGCTGATGGATCCTGGAGGATGTGTATAGATTATAGAGCCCTTAATCAAAACACTATCAAAGACAAATTCCCAATTCCATTTATAGATGAATTGTTTGATGAGCTACATGGAGCAAAAAAATTTTCTAAGCAGGACTTGAGGGCTGGGTATCATCAAGTGAGAGTAGTGGAAGAAGATGTTCCTAAAACTACTTTTAGAACTCATGAGGGACACTATGAGTTCCTTGTGATGCCCTTTGGGCTCACCAATGCACCCTCCATATTTCAGTTCATGATGAATTCTATATTCAGAGATTACATGAGAAAATTTGTTTTTATATTTTTTGATGACATACTGATTTACAGCAGTAGATTTGAAGAGCATCTAGAGCACCTGGAACAGGTTTTCTGCAGGTTGTCAGAGTTCAATCTGAAAATCAAGGAGAGCAAGTGCCAATTTGCATTGAAGACAATTGGGTATTTGGGGCATGTGATTTCTGAGGAGGGCATTCAGGTGGACACCACAAAGACTGAAGCAGTGGAGCATTGGCCAACTCCCACTACACTGAAAGGCCTCAGGGGATTTTTAGGACTGACTGGCTACTACAGAAGATTCATCCAAGGGTATGGGGCTATAGCTGGACCACTCACTGACCTGCTCAAGAAGGATTCCTTTAAATGGAATGATACAGCTCAAGAGGCTTTTGAGAAATTAAAATTGGCCCTCATTCAACCACCTGTTCTGAGTATGCCAAATTTTAATAAAATATTTGTATTAGAATGTGATGCTTCAGGAGAAGCAATAGGGGCTGTCTTAATGCAAAAAGGCAGACCTATAGCATTTCTGAGTCAAGGGTTGAAAGGAAGATCAAAAGCACTGTCTACCTATGAGAAAGAGATGCTGGCCATTCTCTTGGCAATTAAGAAGTGGAGTCAATATTTGTGGGGTAGGGAATTCATTATTAAGACTGATCATCAAGCACTCAAATACTTGTTAGACCAGAAAATGGGGACAGAAGCCCAACCCAAATGGATAGCTAAGTTACAAGGCTACCACTACAGGGTGGAATACAAGAAAGGCAAAGAGAATATAGCTGCTGATAGTTTGTCCAGGAGGGAAGACCTTATATTGAGTGCAGTCACTGTGGTGCAGACAGACTGGTTGACTCAGTTTCAGGAACAAATGCAACACTCAGCCTTCTATAAAGAGCAGCTGAACAAATGGGCACAAGGGAGTCTAAATACTGACAAGTATTCTATGAGACAAGGCCTCTTATATTACAAAAACAGGCTCCTTATTGACCCTGATTCTGAGTTTGCAGCCACTATGTTAAAAGAACACCATGACCATGTCCAGGCTGGCCATTCTGGTGTGGCAAAGACCTTACAGAGACTCAAGAAAACTTGCTACTGGAAGGGGATGAAGACTGCAGTCAGGAACTATATACAAGCTTGTCAGGTTTGCCAACAGAACAAGTATAAAAATATCTCCCCAACTGGCCTATTACAACCCTTACCTATACCTGATAGGATATGGGAAGAGATTTCCATGGATTTTCTTGAAGGATTACCTACCAGTTATCACAAAACAACCATAATGGTTGTGGTGGATAGGCTCACTAAATACATCCACCTGTTTGCTCTCTGCCATCCTTACACTGCTGCTATGGTGGCTCATGTCTTCATTGATGGGGTATTCAAATTGCATGGGATGCCCAAATCCATTGTCTGTGACAGAGATCCAATTTTCACCAGTCAATTTTGGCAAGAGTTCTTTAAAGCACAGGGGACCAAGCTCAAATATAGTACTGCCTACCATCCTCAAACAGATGGACAGACTGAGGTCACCAACAGGAGTATTGAAGCCTATTTGAGACATTTTTGTGGACATAAACCTCATGAGTGGAGCAAATTTCTGCCATGGGCTGAATTTTGGTTTAATACCAACTGGCACACTTCAACCAAAGTAACACCCTTTGAAGCTGTGTATGGCAGAGCTCCCCCACATATTCTCACATACATTCCAGACCCCCCTCAAGACAAGAGTGTTGAAGAAGCTCTAAACTCTCAGGATAATGCTCTCCAAATCCTCAAGGACAATTTGCACCTGGCCCAGGACAGGATGAAGAAGTTGGCAGACACTAAGAGGACTGATAGGCAATTTGATGTAGGAGACTGGGTTTTCCTCAAACTCCAGCCCTATAGACAGGTTTCAGTTGGGCAAAGAAGACCTCAAAAGTTGTCTCCAAAATATTTTGGACCCTATAAAGTCTTAACTAAAATAGGTACAGTGGCTTATAAACTAGCCCTCCCTGCAGGATCCCAAATCCACCCTGTGTTCCATGTCTCCCAACTCAAGAAGAAGGTCAGTACTACTAGAGAGGTTCAGACAGGAACACCTACTCAAGTGGAAGCTCAGATTTTGGAACCTGATTTCATATTAGATAGAAGAATGGCAAAGAGAGGGAACCATGCTGCTGTTGATCTCTTAGTACAGTGGAAGCATTCGAACAAGGAGCATGCTCAGTGGGTACCTTATGAACATTTTATTCAAACTTATCCCCATTTTGACCTTGAGACAAGGTCAATTTAAGGGGGAGGGAGTTGATACGTGCCCATATGCATAGCATAGCAGCATTGTCCATTTCTGGACAGTTGGTTTGTTAGTTATTTTCCTCTCAGGGCCAGCTCAGCAGCTCCAGAGGACAGCTCATCATTGCTAGACCAATCAACAACCTGCAGTGACCAATACAAGCCACGTCATCCAGAATATCCTTACTATATATAGCTGTAAATAAATAAACTGGAGTAACAGAATTGATTACCTAATTTTCCAGCTCTTCTTCTTCCTACATTATTTCAGTACTTGCATTCCTTGTATTTTCCTTCCCAGTCTTACTTCAATAAACCTAGAATTCCTCTCAATTTCTCTTTTGTTTAGTTTATGTTGATTGCTGATGACAATTCGTGGAAGAAATTCAAGCATCTACATGTTAGGATCTCAGGATCCTACCAAGACATAGTTCTGGAAGGAGATGGCTAGGGCCAAGTAGGACGCGGAGGGCAACAAGAACTTGAAGTTCTTCCATGATTGCGTGAGGTAGAAGAATAACAAGCTAACATCCATAAGATCCAAGTGGATGGTGGCAGCACCTTGGACAAGCACATGAATATTTTGAAAGCTGTAGAGGCTCATTTCATCTGCCTCTTCATCAAAGAGCGAATACTCGAGGACTGGGAGATTCTTGGCGCCATTCCACCACTGATCACTTAGGACATGAGCGACGATTTGGAGTTGCCTCCTATGGAGGAAGAGATCCTAAGG
>JANAVB010016400.1:8830135-8845135 GCA_029216955.1 Iris pallida | reverse complement strand
GTGACATAGCAGATACAGTCTCAATCACAACTAAGGTAGAGCAAGATAAAAGATAGGTAAAATATGAAATCCACAAAGAGATACAGCAGATAGAAGTCTAAGTGTCTAAGATACACAAACTCAGAAAACATCTCAAATCTGAAATACAGTAATCCATAGAATAAATACAACACAAGACAACTGAAAATAAGCTATAAGACAAACCCTAGCTATCTATACAACAATGGGGGTCATTCCTATGGTTAAAACTTTCCTAAATACAAAATGGAGAAATAAAAGAGAAGAAAATATTACCTAAAGGAGAGAAAATCCAAGGGGAAAGGCTTCTTCCTTGGGAGAGCTTGAGAGCACTTGGGGAAGAAGACTTCTCAAAGAAAGGAAATGAGATGGGAGTCCTATTAGGGCTGGCCACAATGGTTATATCCCCCTTCATTGAATATTACAAGTTTGCCCCTCCCTTAGTTACAAGTGTTTAAAACAATTTTGGTTAGGGTTTGGGGGTAAAAGGGTCAAATAAAAAAAACTCTAAATGGTTAACCTAATAATTAGGATTATGACTAATCTTTCTAACATGACTAATTAAAATGTGGGCCATGGCTAACTAATGCATGGGTCCAACTAGAGTCTAAGTTACCCCGGGTCCCCGTTACAAGTCGGATTGAGATGAAATTCGAACCCGACTCAAATAACCCCAAAACAATATCATAAATAATAAAATAAATATCAAAATAATTTAAAGAGGTCAAATGCAAAATATCCTTAGGCCAGAAATGACATTAAAATATCATAATCACATGGTTAGGCTCTAAGTCAAACAGTCTCTAGGGTTTCACTAGCAAAACGTCAAAACCACAAGTCATTGATTTAAATAATTTTAAAATGATTTAAAATCACCAAAAATTATATCATGAATTAAATATCATTATTAAAATAATTATAAACACGAAATTTCGAAAACCCTCATTTGGAAAACTGGGTGCTACAACTCTACCCACCTTAGAAAAATTTCGTCCTCGAAATTTAAGATCAATAATACTCCTTCTAGAGCCTCTAAACTACCCAATATCTAAGGTAACACTTCCTAACACTGGAATAATAAACGGACATCTAAATAGTGTCAATCTAGGAATACCTCCAACACTGCTCTGCTGTACGGCGGTAATCGAACTTCAATAAAATATGGACTGGAACCTATATCCAAGGGACCGGACCTATTTTAAAGTGGTCTTAACTAAGGATGAAAAGGAACTAATCATAGGCTATAGGTATGCTCAAACTATTATCTTCCTATTAACCATCTATTAATACATTCTATTACCATAGGAACGATGCATTACTAAGACATATAGGCCCCTATCTCTCATAACACATTTATACTCACCAAAAGACTAGTACATCCTATCAAGGCTGATACTATAATCTCTCATAAATCTCATAAGCTACATGTTTATAGACACACATCCCCACATCAAGGACTAACCTATATATCTACAACTGATACTAATGGGGTGACGTCCCTATTTCCCAATAATCAAGGTCTAATTTTTTTTATCTAAATCATGCAATTTGAAGGAATAGTATACAAGGTCAGAGCATACCGTAGAAGTTGGAAGTCTCACCTAGGTACACTAACCATTCTAGGTCAAAACAGTACTATGGTATCAACAAACAAACAATCTAGGGTGTCCTAATTGGGAAGGTAAGGGAACAACAATCATCAAGTTGTAGGGCTGTCTAACATCCTATATAAAAATTGGTCATTAACAAGCAACTAAGAAATTATTAAAAGGTTACTATTCCATAAAATGGCAAAAATTGAAAATTTAGGCACAACAAATCACAAATAGATTTTTGTCTTGACACAATCTAAGTTGATCAATTTCGGGATAAAATGAGATTTGGACAAGAAGGGAAATCAATGAAATCAAAGTATGAGCACGAGCATCCAATAATGGAGATTCAGGTCATAATTAAATTTAATTCGACTGAGTATGAATACGAGGTTCATAGGCGATGAAAAGATTTCAAGGAGAATTTTCAAGGTTGTCGCGAATGAGACTCTAGGTTCAAGTTTAACTATGTCTCCATTCTCGTAGATTGATACATGAAAAAGTGAACCAAAGTACAATAGGTTGATCAGACCATCATGTACCGGTTCTGATTAGACAATATATTAGTGGGTGGCCACCCAATAAAATATATCATGACCAAGCTCGAAAATAGATAAGCTTGCAAAACTAAGGCTAATTTAGCAGCACAAGATATAAGGGTGGTAATGATGAAAGGAATTACATAGTCCAAGTTTCTTAACCAACGGGTCAAGTAATCAGATAAGGTACAAGGTTAAGCATCTAAGAAAACAAGCAGAACACCATCATATGTTGGGTCGAAAGAATTGAGTCAAGGCTGGATTTCTAATTGAAATAAGAAGAAATTTAGTATAATAGTAGAGGTTATAGTTTAGCCAGTTGACCAGAAAATCATATCAGGAAAATAGAGTACAAGAAGACGGGTTTTAGTGGGACATGATATACCTACACGAAGGTGAGCTCGTCTAGGTCTTGCATATAAGATTTGTTGGAGGGTAACAGCTAGTATTACATTCCGAATATCAAAGTCACAATAAGGAACGTCAAGGATCTCAATTAGAAAGTGGGAGTTCAAGAGGTGGTAATTAATGCACAAAAATAATGAAGATCGAGTTAGTCATCTGCTTCTGATACTCTTAAGTTCATCTGGTCATAACTTGCCAATCATATATTTAACTCACCAGTCTCCATATGAAAATTTAACCTTTACTTAAACCCTTACCATGACTACCGTAGGCAATTTCCAATTTCCAAACATCACTCTTGAAGCACAGCCCTCACATTTAGGAATCAATATTAACCATTTATTTAAATTTCCAAGTTCTTTCACCTTGTCTTAAATTTGACCTAAAACCTCTAAATCCCGTTTATGAATTTCTTGAACTTGTTTAAATTGTTCTCCTCGTATTATTTAATTTAAAACTCTAGGCCTTACAAAACTTATCTTCCATCATAAAATCAATTTCCGTATTTTCTTCGACATACACCCTTGAATATTATTCTCCTAAAAATATTTCACAACAATCTCTAAACTTCCATAACTTTGTGTTCTCTCTATCCCTAGTCCTTTCCTCGCAACATCTTGTTTAATATCCTTATTAAACACAATTAACTTCGCTTTTTCATTACTAATCTTCTACATAGCCTCAGAGTCAAAGTTTTCCCCAGAATCAATAACCAAGATTTTTTTAAGTTCTCAAAACTAGGTTGACCTCTGATATCCTCATTAGTTTTGAATACACCTATAAACTATCTAAAAACCCCAAAATTTCTCTATTAAATGTAATTGTTTCCAGATTGGCAGTATACGTCTCTTTATTCTATTCGAGACCTTTACCACATTTCTATCTCAAGTTTCCATATGGAACACTCTACATTTGATTTCTTTTAGATCATCATAAAATAACCAGTTACGTCTTCTCTGAGCTACATAATTTATGTCACTTTCTTATCCTTTCCCATACAAAAGATACGAAGATTCAAGGTTTTCGAAGTACATCTCGTATGGATGACAAGATATGGGTAATTAATGTAATGAGATAGAGTTTAAGATAAGAGGTAAATAAGAATACAAGGGAATAATGGCGAGAAAGAATAATGAAGATATGTTCCTTCTCATCGGTTCAAACGAGAGGAACCCATCAAGCTTAAATTCAATAGCAAGGAATGAGGGTGAATCCAAACAAGAGGAAAAGGAATTCCAATTGAAGTTTAAAAATAAGTTTCTCAGGGGTCGTCCTAGAAATCTCTCAAAGAATCCTAAGTGTGAATGAGTACCTTGGATTTGAAAATATTAATTTAAATACAAAATTAAATCAATAACTACAAAATTTTATCAAAATCATCAACTAATATCAGGATTCAAAGTTCTACAATGAATCCACAAAATTAAATTCAAATCAAGGAAAAGGTGAATCAAAATAAGGAAAAGGAGTTTAAATCGGAATTCAAAATGAGATTCTCAAGGGTCATCCCAGGAATCTCTCAAGGAATCCTAACAGTGATTGAGTATCCTCTCATCCTAACATCTTAATTTATATATCCTACAGCAGGCTCGTAATAGTACAACTAAGTCGTTGTGCTACTACGAAATTGTACTAATGCGAATCTCGACCTGCATGGGCCACCACTAAAAACGTGTCACGACCCGTACCCTAGAGTTAGGGCACGAAAAGTGGGTACGTCCAGCCTACGCCGCAGTATCGGCGGTAGAACGTTGTCCTAGGTCTCATGCATCTAACAGTATAAGGCTAAACAGTTTATACTCCCCGATTGGGGGTGATATAGTAGGTACAGACTCAATCACATCTAGGATAGAGCATGATAAGGATAGATAAAACATAAAATCCAAAAAAGGTACAATAGAGAGAAATCTAAGTGTCTAAGATACACAAATCCAGAAATACATCTCAAATCTCCAAACTCAGATACAGTAATCCATAAAGTAAATACAACTCCAGACAATTGAAATAACTATCTAAACAACCTCTAATGTGTCTCCTCTAGGCTAGCAGGCAACCTCCAAGCTATCTGTAAAATTTATCAACAGGTCCAGTCAGGACGGGAACGAGCACATATCTCTAAAACAGTTCATAGCAGGTTAGGAGTATAAATCATGCAATAGAGTAAAATACAGAAAGTGCTGAATAGGAAGTACGAATAAACAGAAGATATTTTATAACTGAAAGTAAATACATGATAGTAGAGATTGTAAGTGGCTACGTGATTTAGAGCACAATGGCTATGTAAACGGCTTAGGGGCACATGAATACAAATAAGGAGGCACATGAATACAGCTACTGGGGATAGTGATCACATAACCAATTCTACTCACCCTGCCCCAATCAATACACAAGGATCCGTTCAAGTTATGTCATAAGCACATGAATACAGCTAAGATATGTGAACTCATGTAATGAGTAGCACATGAGGCATATGATAAGCACATGAAAGTACATGAAGCACATAAAAACATGTAAAAACATGAACTAGTACGAGTACAAGGAGTACCTGATGCACATGATAAAGTACATGAACATGAAATACCCGATGCACCCGTAGAGGAATAATATCTCAGGAAAGGATCCATATAGTACTAATCCGTGAAGATACGTGTCAGTATCAAGTAGAGTAACCTAGAGCAAGAATATAATCCAGACAGGTATAAAAAGATCAGAGAATGTACTCGCCTGATATCTGAATGTCCAAGGTAAAAATAATATCTGATGAGAGGTGTTTAGCTCCTAATTAGAACAACACAAGTCACAACATGTCCAGAAGGGTAATATAAAGCACTACAATACATTCTACATGAATCTAGGTCAAACTAGGCCAAAGTCAACCCTTGGTCAACTCTGGTCAACTGCACTAGTCAAACTAGGTCATGTCCTAACCCAGCAAGTCTTACTAGGCCTAACCAAGACTATGCTAGCAAGCACACATCAATACAAGGCTATACAAGCCAACATACACCCAACTCTATATAGCATGCAATTATTCAATACTCAAATAGGCAAGAATTCACACTGGATATACACTAGGTAATCTATTACTTAAGCTATATATGTCTACACATATATACACATACATATATTGGTACTCAACATTAGGTCTATAATCATGGCATTTCAAATGGTTATATAAACTTGTATATTACAACACAATATGCTAACATATATGTAATATACATACATAGCTAAGTTAACTATATTCATAAATACTTATTTAAGAGGCTATGTGTATGTATATGAACATGGCAAAGGGGCAAGTGAGGGTTAAATGGGCATACATAGTGTATACATATCAAAGAGTGTCAAAGTGTAAGTGAACAAAGTGTCAAGTGTGATAGTGTCAACATAGTGTAAGGGGGTACATGAGGTAATATAGGATTTGTGTTAACATAGAACATTACATCTCATTAACTTGTATATTGCATACATTACATCTATTATTACATTACATTCATGCTTGCATTCATTCATCATTCATTTATTCTCTTGCACTACTATATGCACCATGCATTACATACTATGGAACCTACATATTCATTACAAGCCATACTTATACATGCTTACATTAGATAGGATACTTACACCTCATACATCATTTATTTAACCATTTACTCGTGTTTGCATTCTCTATTTAATTAAATAATGTATATACATTAACATGGGTTAAAATCAAATAGAATATTATAATACACACAAGGGTGCACAAAATGTATATGCCGAATAGTAACTCCTACTAATAATCAATATTGTACCATCTCAGCATGAATTAAATCTAGGATTAAAGTATGTTATAGATATATGTGTTAGATTTCCGAAACTTCAAACAGATCGCGTTTTATTTTCGAAAACTCCTGGAATCGTGAAAACACCGAGAACGTGTTTGTCTTTCGTACAGCTGACACTCAAATAATTCTCCAGAAAGTTACAAAAAGAATTAGGCCTACTAATACATATTTTTGGAAATCTAACTTCAATACGCTTCTTTTTAAAAAAACAAAAGATTAAACCGAGCTTTGAGCTAGAAGTTATGATATTTTTAAGTTAGGGCTGAAATTAGAAACGTGGATAAAAATTATGACGAATTTAGATAGTTTGAGCCAAAAGAATACACAATATATTATTAAAATAATTATAAACACAAAATTTAATTATCTATACTTATCATGCTCTATCTTAGATGTGATTGAGTCTGTACCTGCTATGTCACCCCCATTCGGGGAGTATAAACTGTTTAGCCTTATACTGTTAGATGCATGAGACCTAGGACAGCGTTCTACCGTCGATAGTGCGGCATAGGCTGGACGTACCCACTTTTCGTGCCCTAACTCTAGGGTGCGAGTCGTGACACGTTTTTAGAACCACAAGTCATTGA
Source organism: Iris pallida (assembly GCA_029216955.1). Classification (NCBI taxonomy): domain Eukaryota; kingdom Viridiplantae; phylum Streptophyta; class Magnoliopsida; order Asparagales; family Iridaceae; genus Iris; species Iris pallida. The sequence continues at coordinate 8,838,164 of JANAVB010016400.1, read as the reverse complement.
TTTAAATAATTTTAAAATGATTTAAAATCGCCAAAAATCATATCATGAATTAAATATCATTATTAAAATAATTATAAACACGAAATTTCAAAAACCCTAATTTGGAAAACTGGGTGCTACATCCACAGCCCTATTTAATATCTCATGTTGAGAATTGCATCCTTTTTCCATTCCTTCTCCTTATGGCAAAACCCTAGGTATGTATTCTTCCTATTTTCTTCATTTTTCTTCCTTTTTAACCCTAGTATTTTGCATTGGTTTCTGATCTATGTTTATGGATTGTTGATGGTGAGCAATCACAGTTTTGGAGAGCATTGGAGTTTTGGAGCCGCAAGAAGGATCTTGACTTTTGGAGCTTTTGATAGGGAATTTACCCTCAATAGGTAATCTCTCGAAAACCCTTCAAATTCATGAATTCTTTTTGTAGATGCATCCATCTAGGCGTCCCCTAGCTGTAGGATGAGTTTCGTAGGAATTGATATTAGTTTGGTGTCCGTATCGGACACATAGCAGTATTTTTGCGTACGCGTTTGATGAAATACCTAAAAGCAATTTTTATTGCCGTTTTCCAAATCTTTTTGAATAGAAATATAGATCTCTATATTGCTGATGGATTTGTGTTGCACTGAGGGAAAATTCGCACTGTGTCTATGTCCAAATTAGGCATGAACTCGCTCGCACACGAGCCGCACGCGTGTCCTGCTACTCAGGCACTGTAGCGGACACGATAGGACACTTCATAACTCCAAATTTGTGGACATGTAGGGCACATGACTGACACATGGCTGATCAAGTTTTGTGAGATTTTATCGAGTAGATCTCGAGAAATCTCAAGCGCACGAATTTTGCTGACACTGCGCGCACGGGAAAAATCCCGACTGATACGTGTGTCGTATCATGCGTACACGTGTCTTCTGTGTCTCATGTTGCGTCGTGTGTGTAGGCCTATACCTGGGCTATACATGGACACGAGCACGAGACGTGTCGTGCCTCGTATCGTGTCTACGAGTTCGTGGACTGACCGTACGAGACAGTGCAGCCTGTGCACAACTGTGCACATTTTTGAGTGTCTGGGCACTTCGTGTCCTATTGTATGGATACGATACACCCTGTGGGACATATACACATGTACACAATATGTTCTCGACCCTTAATTTGATATTTAAATGATTTTATGATGATTAACTTAGGGTTTATTCATTTCTACTGATACGGGGTTCTAATAAATGTATTTTTATATTTTTGAAATGTATTTTCAGAGTTTTAAACTGAATTAATTGCTAATTTATGATTAATTGTTAATGACTAATATGTATACATGTCTAGATTGATGGCTTCATAGCTGAGTTACACTTTGAATCAAGGCTGAGTTGTATTTGGAGTTTTCGAATGGGCAGAATACTCAAACTAGAATGAAAACTAAGTTTAGGGTTTTAATTTTTCATATGTGTTATTTCTGAGATGTGAACATTGTTTTCCTGAGAACTGAGGTTAGATTTAATGTAAATTGTTTGGGTTATATGATATTCTTGTTGTCAGTTGACAGTAGGTCGTTTTAGGGCTGATACTTCATGTATCATTTGATTTTTTTTCTCAAATATGAGTTGGTATTTATTATACATGCAAGTCGACTTTTGTGGATCATTTGAGTGGTTGGTAGTATCGATTTCATCAGCTAAGGATCTCAAGTGAGTACATTTATGATATTTTTTATATTTGATCATCTCTTTGATTTAGTAGTGATTTACATTGATAATTTGTTGATTCTTGACACAATGGTTCACGATGTAGTTTTGGATTCTTTACATGTTATTTCTCGTAACTTGCATAATTTATCATGTTCGTAACTTGTTGAATCCATGAGTACTGGTCGGGCAGAGAAGTACACTAGTAGACATGTAAACATACCTAGAAATATTCTATTATGTCTGATCGTGTCTGATAGCAGTCGCACAATTCACGTGCGGGGTGCCGGATTTATCCTTAGCCGTTTACATGTCAAAAGTGTATTTCAACTCACTAGTTAGTGGGTAGTCTTCCTATATTATAGTTCATGTTTTAGTCGTTATCATAGTTACATCATTGTCTTGAATGCCATGTTCTTATATTTTTACTCACATGTCTTTTGTCATGATTCTTGATGACCCGCTCATCATGTACTTCAGTATTATTTATTGTTTTATAGATTTTGTCAAATTATTGAAACTGTTGTTAGAATGTACTCGTTCCATTTCTGACTGAAAACCAATTTTTTTTAGGTTAGTCGTAGCTTCTCTTAGCATTGGAAGATACGGGTATATGCTGAGGTCAACCATAGAAGACTAGTTAGATTTATAGTAGTTTTCTATAATTGTAGAATTTTATATTCTTCTTCAAAATATAAAACTTGTAAATTTTGTAAAGTTGTTTTAGTCTTGTGAATGAGCAATAAAGTTATTCTTTATGTAATTTTAGAGTATTGTGGCTAGACAGCGTTCTACCGTCGATACTGCGGCATAGGCTGGCTTGGCCACGCACTCGTATCCCGAAAAGTAGGTACGGGTCGTGACAAGTTTTTGTGGTGGCCTATATTGGTCGGTTTTCACAAAAGATTACGAATTCGTGGTAGTACTATATTAGTTGTATTGCTGCGTGCTTGTGACTAGAAAATGCTCATTCACAACAGGATTGAATTGATCTAGAGGGATGACTAGGAATAGGAGTCCCTTATTCAACTTGACTATTGGGTAGTTAAGGATTGCTATATAGGCCATACAATTCAGGTGAGGATTTATGAAATTTAGATAACTTTGGAGATTTCCATAGATATACTATTGCATTTTTTATGGCGATAAGACAAAGTGGGTAGACTATTCGTTTGGTTAACTAGGCTTCCTAAAATTCAATTCCTAAAAACTTGATCATTTGTTTTACCCCTCTAACTTTCACCGTATCATAAGTCCGAGTTGCTTATTCATTCCCTATTTTTTCCTTGAAGAGTTACTTTTATGATTTCTAATTTGTTGTCCATATATGAACCTGGAGTTAGTTCTTTCATCAAGTTTTTCCCTTAATCATTGAGTATCCAGGAAATAGAAATTATAATATTTACTCTTATCTTGTCTTCAATTATTTTCCAAATCAATCATTCTATTTTCAAGAATTAGTAATGATATGACAGATACTTACATTTTTTTTATCTTGACCATATATGCAATTTATTTTTTGTTTTCTCTAACATTTTCAAATCGTACGGTCCATATCACTTATTTACTTTCCGAATGCCATAGTAATTCATTCCTTTAAAAGTCAATATTTTACCTATGGGGTTTGAGCCTAACATATTCATTATCCATATCTCTATTCTGATTTAGCCTTGTCGAAATTTAATATATATATATATATATATATATATATATATATATATATATATATATATATATATATACTTTTTAAAGATATATATATATATAATATATATATATATATATATATATATATATATATTATATATATATATATATATATATTTTTAAAAAGTATATATATATAAAATATATATATATATATATATATATATATATATATATTTATATATATATATATATATATATATATATATATATATATATATATATATATATATATATATATATATATAGTTTTCCCTCGATCCTTGAATATTAGAGAAATAATTAAATTTACATTCTCTTGCCTTCAATCATTTCTTCCTAATCAATCGTACGATTTTTTGAAATTGATACTCTCATTCAATAAAGGATACGTTCACTTCAAGGACAGATACGTACACTTTTCCTATTATGATCAACTCGTTAAAATTCTAGAACCACCTTTGAAATTTTGTGGATATAGTTGGAGTAGTTTTCGATGACTCATAATGATATGACAGCAGCGCACTATCGCCATTGACTTGAATTATCGAGACCGCGAGTTCACTACAGCCAGCAGCACGTTGGCGTGGCATGATCCCTATATATTTTATATATATATACTTTTTAAATATATATATATATATATATATATATATATATATATATATATATATATATATGTTTTCCCTCGATCCTTGAATATTAGAGAAATAATTAAATTTACATTTCTCTTGCCTTCAATCATTTCTTCCTAATCAATCGTACGATTTTTTGAAATTGATACTCTCATTCAATAAAGGATACGTTCACTTCAAGGACAGATACGTACACTTTTCCTATTATGATCAACTCGTTAAAATTCTAGAACCACCTTTGAAATTTTGTGGATATAGTTGGAGTAGTTTTCGATGACTCATAATGATAAGACAGCAGCGCACTATCGCCATTGACTTGAATTATCGAGACCGCGAGTTCACTACAGCCAGCAGCACGTTGGCATGGCATGATCCCCAAGTTAAAGTGATTTCGAGTAAGTGTAAGTCGTTGAATGTTATTAAAACCATGTTCTAATTGCCTTATTTTGATTTTTGTGTGTATTTTAATATTGGTAGAGCTAATAGAATATTCGATACCATATCATATTTGGGTCATGAAACCAAGAGTTTACTGCAGCCAGATGTACATTAGCGAGGCATAGATTCTCGGTGAAACTACTTCATATATGTATATAGATTTTCGAATACCATAGTGGCTACATCCTTTATTGGCATATGACTATTACACCCTCATTTCAATTTGATTTTGTATCGTATTTTTATATATGTCTTCTCGATAATCCTTGTTGCCTCCCTCTTACCATCCTAGTAGTTCCCTCCTAGTAACCACTTAGTATATTTTGATTCCATCTCACTAGAATCATAGTCATACCTAGGTCTTGACTCTATAATCATGCTTAAACAATTTTCCTCAACTTGTTGATCGTGTCCAAAATTATTTGAAATTTTGATCGTTCCTAAACGACTTTGATCGTGACTAAACTATTGGACTATAGTCCTAGTCGTGCCTATATTTCAAATTCTATTATTGCTAATGTTTAGATTTATTTCAGCACTGATCATGTTTAGATTAATCATATTCATACTCGTGCCAAATTTTAATCATGCTTGGATGACTGGCATGATTAGCTTTGATCGTAACTACATCCTACTTATATCTAAGCGATTATAATCCCGTTAGACTTTGTCTAACTTATGATCGTTGATCATACTTAGGTAATATCAGTTAGTGGTTAATCGTACCTAATGACTTTTTAGCTAATCCTATTTCACTTCTATCCTTAGGCATGCATAGATTTTGATTTGAATAGATCCTTTGACCATGTAAATTGCTCATATTCTGATCGTACCTCAACAATTGTTCATATTAAACCAAATTTCTTGATTCTCCTTGAAATAAAAAAATTTTTGAATGTGACCCAATCATAATATATTTAGATCATGCTAAACCATATTTCGTTTTTATTTCATCCGCGATTACGCACGACTAATTTAATCATGAATCATATCATTCTCATGATTATATTATGTTATTTTATTCCTATCGATTGAAATTTGCTTCTTGATTATGTTACATAGTTGTGCCTATTTGTGGCTCTTGAAATCACTAAGACAAAAAATTCTAAGGTGGATAGAAATTTAAGCCCACTTTTCGAGTTTTTAATTTTTATTATTATTTTAGTTATAATTTGAAATATATTTTTAGTTAGGAAATAATGTTTATTTTCTATTATCGGTGTTTTGAAAGGATTTGGCAAATTTATTTTAAAAGGAGATGTTACAAAATAGGCTTCTAGAATTATTTGAATCATTTATTATTGTGATTATGTTTCAAATATTATTTAATAGTACTAAAATATTATTATAAAATATTATAGTTACAAAGTATTAAATTAGTTTGGCTAAATTTATTATTAAAATATTACTAAATAATATCTAGTGTTACTTTATTATGGATTGATTGATAATTACTTGGATTCGACATTTTCTTTTTTATTTAAAACTTGAAAAGATTTGGTTTTAATTAATTTTAAAAATCATAAGTATTTTGATAGAAGGCTTCTAATTTATCTATTTAATTCTTAAATAAGATTTTGATTAATATATTCTGAATTGTTTTAAATTGTATTCAAATTGTTTCCAGGATATGAAATATTATTTTCAATTATCATCATGATTAATTGCTCAACTAAAATTTGATATGCTTGAGTAAAAATAATATTATTACCTTTGATTTGGTAATTATAGTTATCAAGGATAATTGAATTTATACGATTCTAAAATATTATTCAAATTAATATGATAAATGACAAATATTATTTTTAATTATCCTAGCAACTCATTTTATTAAGTACGAATTACTTACTTGGGAATACTTGTTATTATCTCTGACCAACAAGGATTGGTGAATAATATTTAAATTTACACAATTTAAAATATTTGATAATATTGTAATATTGCTTTAGTTTATAATTGTTATCATAAATGGAATTTTGATTTGATCGAATTTTATTTTACAATTTATTTAAAACTATTGAAGAATTATCTACTATTACATCATATCTAATTAGGAGTCCAATACCTATTTAATGAGGCTCCTCCTTGTTCTTTCTCCAAAATCAATTCTAATCCCTAACCCTAAATCTCCTCTTTCCGGGTTTTCAGAATTTTATTTATTTAATAATCTACTTTATTTTATTTATCATGGTTGAAGGTAATTTTTGTCGATACTTGCTTTATGCTTATCCCTTTTATCGAAACTTGTTTTAAATTATATATTTTGAGAGCATTACAGGGCCTTTAGAGTTTCAAGATTTTTTATTTATTTATTTGATCTATATTTCCTTATCATAAATTCTTACTATTTTTCACCAATCTACAAAAGTTCGTCTATCCTAGTAGTCCTCAAATTCGAGGATGATTTTATTTCTAAGGAGGGTAAATTTGTAACCCCTCTTCATGAAATTTTGAAATATATTTTTATTTATTTGAATTAAAATGGTGATTTTTAGAATATTATAAATATTTATTTATTTAATTATTATTAAATAAGGCCTTAGTCATTGTTAAGTTTTGGAGTACAAAATAACTAGAAATCATGGCACGGATAGTACAGTAGCGTGCTTTGACTTGTGTTTTAGCCATGGTAGGGAAGGCCGAGCCATATGTGAGTTCTAACTAGGAAAACCATTCAAGGTTGCGACTTGGCCCCTATAAATAATTTAATTAGTTATTATTGATATTATGACTTTTTAGGAGACCGATTGTGCTAACCTAGTCAAGCTGAACCCGAACCGAGCCCAAGCCCATGTAGCCGTGTAGTACATCCAGAGACATCCATGTCAATATATTTCTACAAGGTATATATGTGTATATAGATAATTATAGGTATATAAAACACACACACATAAGATATGTATACATATGGTATATGTGTATGTTGTGTGTGTGTGTTGTAATAATTTAAAGTGTTGCCTTATATATTTATATAATATATATATATATATATATATATATATATATATATATATATATATATATATATATATATGTATATATATACATATTATATACATATTATATATATATATATATATATATATATATATATATATTTTAAAAAAACTAGACTTTATTAAAAAACAGCATGAAACAGCAGATAGCCACAACGGCTAAAATTCAAATTTTCATCGAAATTCGAATTTCAAAACTGCAAGGAGCAGAGTACACGAAATTCGAAAAGACAAAAAAGCCAAAAGTAAAAAGTGTGGGGGGGTCTCGGTACGCGTGCCCGCCCCCGCCCGAGGCGACCTCGGCGAGAGGCCCGAGGCGGACAGCGTCCAGACCGAGCGCGAGACCCGGGGGGGTCTCCCGAGGCGAGCAGCACGTGACCCGGGGGAGTGACCCGAGGCGAGCGACGCGAGGGCTCAGACCCGCTGGGAGGGAAGAAGAACCGGGGGGAGCACTACGGCGAGGGGCCCTGACCGAGCGTCGTACGGCCCAGGGGAGCACACCGGCGAGGGGCTAGGGAGGATGAACCAGGGCGGCACTCCGGCAAGGGGCCCTGACCGAGCGGCGCTCGACCCTGGGGAGCACTCCGGC
>JANAVB010016400.1:8742635-8825135 GCA_029216955.1 Iris pallida | reverse complement strand
ACTTTATGCCACTTCATCTCTTTGGATGGATTTTATGCGGGCCAGATACTTTGCTCGGTGTCATCCGACTCGCACCATCGCCAACTCCTCGGCCTCTCAGGTTTGGTAGCGAGCTCAAGAGGGTAGAGTGGTAGGAGAGTAGCACATCCGTCTGAAGGTTGGAAAAGGCGACGCAAACGTGCTTAAGAAAAGTTGGTCGGGGGCGGCTGTCCCCACTGCTCTAGCATGACCACGTTCAGAAAATTAGGATATCTGGGACGAGGGCGCTGCCAAGTAGGATTTTTGCACATAGTTCAGCTGTTTGGGCCAGAGGCAGCCGCTGCCATCAGAGAGGAAGTACTTAGCATCAGTGACCTAGATGATGTCTTCGTTTGGACGCTCTCTCCCGATGGGAATTTTTCAGTAAGGATGGCTTAGGTGGCAGCAAGGTACACCACTCTCGGTCCTCAAACTCCCTATCCGGTCGGGTGACAGAATTCCCAAGAAATGGTCAATTTTTGTTTGGAGGGCGCTGTGGATGAAGCTTCAGACTGATGATGTGTTGAGGGGGTTCGGGATAGCGAACACTTCCAAGTGTCATTGCTGTCCCGATCCGGAGATGGAATTAGTCAACCACAATCTTTCATCGAATAGAGCGGCCAAGGAGGTGTGGTGTCACTTCCAGGTTGTCAAGGGATCATCTTTGATGAGGGAGCGCTCTACTCTCACCTCTTCGCTTGGGGTAACCAATCGAATTCGAAGGCGTCGGGCTTCATTGTGCCAGCTATTATTTGGGTCCTTTGGAAGAACAAAAACAACTTCAGGTACGAAGAGGCATCCATGTCGGCGTTATTGCTGGTGACGGAGGATAAGAGATAGTTCGTGAAGGCGTGGCGCTCTAGGCCAGGGCAGCCTGGGTTCGTATTAGGATACCGGATCTTGGAGCCTTGACAGAATTTTGTGTTTTCCTGTTTTGAGTTTTGTTTTGGCTTGGTCTTGATTGCTGGAACCCGGACGCGTTTGTGTTTATGCTTTTGTGATCCTCTGGGTTGTTTCACTTAACAAAATGCCTAAAATTGGCTTTTGAAAGAAAACGAGAAAAAGTACAAAAGTACAAATTATTTCTGTGAAGTATTGCTATGGAAGTCTGATCTGAGAGCGATCACTTTGTTCCTCGGACCATACGATGATGATAAAGAAAAATGCTTGAAGAAGACGAAGAATCGGAAGAACTAAGTCACCAGAAAGGTATCGAGCAACTGCACTGATGGCACAGTCGAATGCTTTTCTGCTTTGCTTTACCCTGTTCTTGAGAAAAAGTTAAAGAAATGCTTCTGGGAATATCACTCTGAAAGTATGAGTTTTCTCAGAATCTCCTCTTCTGTATCTCTCCCTATCATGTCTGTGTTAAAAATGAGTCTATTTATAGACTAGACCCTTTGTGCGTAAAAAGCAACAAAATCGAGTCTCTACGCAAGTAATTGTCCCCATGATGAAAATCATCATCTACGCATGATGAGACGTGTCCCATGTAGAGTTTTGATCTCTACGCATGGTGACACGTGTCCCACTACTTCAATAAAATGGGGAGAGCACGTACACACGTTCATCGATAAGTGTGGTATGAAAGCCACGTATGCAGACCACGTTCTCGCATAGCCAGAAAAGATTGGGCGTAAAAATGACCCAAAATAGACTTCCTACGTAAAGTAGCAGACTGGGCGTAAAATAACCCAAAATAGACTTCCCGCGTAAAGTGGCTGAAAAGTAGCCTTGAGCGTAAAATCAGCTCAAATAAACTCTACGCGCACAAAAGTTTTGAGCGTAAAAACTCGAATAGCTTTCATGCGTAAAAGAAGCAGTCTTTTGAGCGTAAAGTAGCCCATCTGCACACTAAACGACAAGTGTTGGGTTTGGTGTAAATCAAATCTACTTGGCTTCTGTGCAAACCGCTGTCAGAAAATTATTATGTCCGAACAGTATCACGCGCATTAAATGCGATGAGGACAGCCTGTCTCCTGCGTAAAGTTTTGAGGATGGCTCTCGCGTAAAGTAGCTCACGTCGAATTTTGAATCTGGCTCAATAGAATCTTTTAATGAGTCGTGCGTAGAGTCTATCTTTGCGTAAAGTACTTAACTTCTTTGACTTGGCTTATGAAGTACTTTTTACGTTCCTACAAGACCCCCTTCAAAGTTTTCAAAAAAAATTCAAAATTTGAAATACTTTGAACAGAAGCGTAAAATTCGGGATATTCAACAGTCCGTGTAGAATTCGGGATACCCAATGGTCATCTGCGTAGAGTTCGGGATACTCAACAGTCTGCGTAAAAGTAGAGATATCCAACAGTCAGCGTAAATTTTGGGAATTTGAACCGATTTCAAAAAATTTCTATAAATAGAGCCTTGCCGATAGAGAGAGAACTTTACCCACTCTCGAAATTTTAATCTCTCTTTATTCTCTTCCTCTACATACTCTCAGTTCGAATCGATGGCCCCCAAGAGCAAAACTGCCACCGACGCTAAGGGCAAGAAGCCCGCCACCGCTTTGTCGACAGCTAATCACGCAGAAACCACAATCCCATCATCGGTGGCGCCCCAACAGACCAATCTTGCAGTGGCTCCGGCCATGAAAGGTAGAACACTACCTAACTTCGGCCGTGAGTTCTCCGTAGAAGAAGAAAATTCGAACTTTAAACTTCACGTCCACATTTATCGTGTCAGCGTAGAAATGGAAATAACAAAATACGTCCACGTTATACGTGTCAGTGTAAAAATAAAAACATACGCCCACGTCTATACGTGCCAGCGTAAAAATAAATACGCTCACGTCAATACGTGCCAGCGTAAAAACAAAATACGCTCACGTTAATACGTGCCAGCGTAAAATTTAAAATATGCTCACGTCAATACGTGCCAGCGTAAAATTCAAAATACGCTCACGTTAATACGTGCCAGCGTAAAATTTACAAGTGAAAGACTTTGCGTAAAACAAAGAACTTTTACACTTTTAAAAAATTTATCAACTTAATTTTTGCGCATAAGCGTAAAATTTTGCATATTCAAGTTCTCTAGCACAGAGTCTTTAATCTTTATGCGTAAAATTCAGACTAAGTCATCTGCGTAAAAATTTAATTTAGATTTTTACTAACTTAATTTTTCTTTTTTCTTTTGGCAGTGGACTTGCAAATTCATCCGCTTGCATAAGTATTCGGCTCGCCAGCTAGTATGGTGGGCTCAAACTACTTAGAGAATGTCCCATGTGGAATTCCCGTAATCAAATCCAGAATACCCTGAAGGGAGACAACAGCTAATAGCTACTCAGGGGGACAGAATGCTGCTGTCCATGATAAATAAAGAATTGTTGGTATCGCTAGATGACCAATAATTTTTGAAGCCAGCCTTCTTGTTCGGGATTGCTATAGATTTCCAGTCACAAACACACCCCAAGAAGGAGGCTTGGATGTTTAAGTTTGGAGAAAGGGCAATGTATCTTCCAGACATGGCTAGAGATTATCCCTTATCTGCATTCGTACACGCCACCCATCCCCGACAGATGCTACGGAACCTGACTCCCAGCAGTCATGGTAGACCGGATAGAATTATTTTCAAGAGGGATAGAGCCAACGAAATAGGCTACCACATCAGTACTCCTAGTGGTGGTGTCGTCCCTTTCTATGGTCTATTACCTGGCTTCACACCGAGCGAAGATTCAGCTATGATCCAACTGGTACAGACCCTAATGTTTATTAACAAGTTCATATGGGCTATAGTATTATATCATCAGGCCAACCCTAGGCTACCAGGGTTGCTGATCCCTATAATCAGAACTGGATCCAACTTAGTGCCTGGATCATGAAGAACTTCAAGATGGACCTGGAAGCCATCGGCCTTTATGAAGTGGTAGCCTCTATGAGCCAGGGTATACCGATGAACAGTAACCTGTTCTTGGCTTTGATGGAGTTGTATATGAGTTCAACAGGAACTTTTGCATCCCCACTAGGTGAGATGGGTCTTGTCCTGCACGAGATGCAATTCATCTCTAAGCTGCCGATGGGTGAAGCTCCCTATGAAGAGTATGCTCCCTCCAACCGGGAACTAGTAGAAATCAGAGAGAAAAATCCTTAATTGGTTGAGGTCTACCAAGATGTGCCATTACCTAATTTGTACCACTATGTATGACAGTGGGTCGCATTTGGCATATACTAATAAATGGACAAACTATTTATTCTACCACGAGAATAGGATACCCAAAAACGACAAGGGGAGATTCCAAGAAAACAAGGCTCCAACCATCAATGCTTGTTCTATAATTCCTTCAGATCTAATCTATTGTTTGATGGTCACACATAAGTCTTCGGACCAGTATCTGACCACTAAGACTGGAGACATCCCTGCGGGGACTGAAACCTTAAGCTACCTGAGGCATGGCAGTCAGAGGATTTCAAGGGAAGCCTTGCTGGCAGGCTTTCTTTCTCTATGGTTGCGGAGATAGGTCGTGCCAGGGATTTGCACAGCTGACAGAATTCATCGAAACGTATTGTAGTCGGCAGTACATTTGGTGTTCAAGGTCAGAATCAATCTGCTATCGGCAATGGTGTGTCGAATAAATGCAGGTTTGCGGACCTTTGGTGAGGAACTAATCAACAATGCTCGTCACCGAAAAGAATTCCCTAGGGTAAAGATGCCCTATATTTATCTGATGGGCTGGCAATTGCATCATAACTGCAGTTTGTTGCCACCAGGCCCTGGAGACAATGCGGAGGTCTTCCTCCAGAAATTCAATAAAGCCACTTGGACTACAACTACAGTGGCAGACACTCGAGCAGTACTGAACTATTCTCATGGATGGAACTTTTTCTGTACAAGACCACAAGTTCCAGCCGACTGCCTCGGTGTACAATTTGAAGATAGAGGAAAAGGGAGGACTTCATTGCCTGTGCCAGTTTTCAAAGGCTACTGTGCAACAGACCCTCCCATCTGATGTATAGGAACGAAGAAAACTGTGCGTTCGAACCATACCTACCAACTCGGTTCGCTCGTCAGTTTGGATATGACCAACTTCACGTTGGTAATCCCTCCACCAGCTTCTACCATTATGGGAAGTTAATTGATGGTGCAAGAGCATGGAGATACTTTAGCACTGCTTGTACCAGTACTAAATTTAGAGTATCCACTGCTACAAGTACAACAGAGCTATGAATACTTCATACGTATGATCTCTTTTATGCATCCATTCGCTCCTTTATACATGGCTACAATATAAAAGGGAGTCTTCGATGGCCCAAGGAAGGGAACGTCGAAGAACCAGTCAGGGTACCTTCAGACATACCCGATGACGCTGCTGTTCCAGATGAGTATCTAGAAGTTATCCCTGCGGGAGCTGGGCAAATAGCTGCAGGACCAATTGTTATCAGCAAGACTCGAAAGCGGAAATCAGGTGCAGCTGTTACCCTCCCAGAGAAGAAGAAGAAGATCACTGTCAAAGGGCCTTCTAGACAGAGAGCCGCTACACCAGAGAGTGAAACTCCTGTCGAGGAGCCTCAACACATTGCATCTTCTTCAGCTCATCCTGGAGAAGGATCTTCGGCATCCCAACTCGCAGTAACAACAGAAGTTATGGGGTTCCTATCTCCTGGACGTCTCAGCACTTCTGCACATCTGACTTCTCTCCAGAAGGTACAAACTGTTGAGGACACTACCATGATTCGTACTAGTACTCCAGAGCCCATCCCCTCAGATGAACCGGCTCTTGACTTCGATGAAGATGACTGGGATGGGGACTATGACTCACTTTTGGCACGTCCTACACCTACTCCAGGTAAATATAAATTACATAAAATTTATACATAATTATGTATTATGATTTTGTGTATTAACTTATTTTGCTTAATTTTTTATAGGTGTTATCATTGCAGCAAAGCCTGTGGCTCCTCCTCCTACTCAAGAAGCTATTTATGAAGAAAACATAAAATCTGAGGAAGAGAGTTCTTCTTCAAAAGAAGATACTGCCTGTCACGACCCGCACCTAATTTTTGGACGCGAGCTCGTGAGCAAGCCAGCTACGTATCGAGCGGACTCCAGCCCGACTCGAGTACGTATAAGCTGTCAAGGTCATGGTATCATATCTAGTCTAAACTATATCTCAATCCACATGAATCATATAAGACAAGAATATGAAACATGAATAAACACTATCGGTTGTGGTCTGCAGCCCACTAGCATAAATGCCCGATAAGACTCTAAAGGAATTAACAAGAGTCTAAAACTGAATCAAGAAATAGGATAACTCATGATAAGGTATGAAAGCATGAGCGGATAATAAGCGCAATAACGGTACCTGAATCCCGCAAGAACCGCAGATCCTCCGTCATCCAGAACTACTAGCTAACTCCATGAAATCGTTAAACCTGAGGAGATCATCAGGTCCTCAGAGGACATAGCAAGATATATAATATACATGCATATCTAACAGTTTTATCCAACTCAAGAAAATAAGCAAGAAAGAACAAGAACAAGACAAATGACTACGAACACGAATACGAACACGGACATGAATACGAACATGAATACGAACACGGACACGAATACGAACACGAATACGAACACTAGAACAACTACGTATAAATGAACTGTCGGATGAACGATAATCATGAGATCAATGGAAGAAACCAAACCCTCATCCCGTGTGTGGACTAACGGGTTTGAACTAAACACTAACCCTCGTCCTGAGTGTGGACTCTCTGGTTAGTACTAACCCTCGTTCCGAGTGTGGACTCTCTGGTTAGTTCACGGCAAGGCACCCTCGTTCCGAGTGTGGACTCGCTGGTGCAAATACTACATCCTCGTCTCGTGTGTGGACTATCTGATGTAAACACCCTCGTCCCGAGCGTGGACTCTCTGGTGCAATTCAAGTCAAGTCGTCTACACCCTCGTCCCGAGTGTGGACTCTGTTGTGCAAATAATCGACATCCTAGTCCCGAGTGTGGACTCACGGATGTAAACAGATCAAGAAAAACACCCTCATTCCGAGTGTGGACTCTCTGGTGCCAAGGAAACAATATCAAGGATTTAGCAGTTCAATTACACGTATTTGTTCTATGACACGACTCAAACAAGGTACTGACGAGAACATCTCCAAACACAAGATCAAACATGGACACAACTATATGCAACAAGAACAACTCCACAAAAAATAACACGAAAAGCACATGTCCATAAATAATCCAAAGACTGTAAAATGAAAAGAAATACATGTAAATAAAACTGTAGAGGAAGGCAAGGTATACTTGCGTGGAGGTTGCACGAGGAACCAATAAATACCGTCAACTGGTACGCCATAACGTTCAAAATCCACAAATATCTCCGAAAGCTAAAAAAATATTTCCAACATTCTCAGAATAGCCAAATTAGCTAGGATTGCCTGTCCTTTAAGTCCAATTCTGGACACAGGGGCAAAACGGTAATTTTGGACAAAAACGATGTCCGCCGTTGGACCCACTTTGCAACGAAAAGCGTGCCAGAGTCAATGGTCTTTAAATTTGTAAAACTACATGTCTAAGGATCCAATTTTTTGATACGAACCCAACTGTATGTCCAGTTTTGGATTTCGGTGGACCGTGCACAAAATCACCCGTTGAGTCGGACCGGGGGGCCCGCGATACGGCAATTTTATCAACTGTCTCAGAATCGAACAAAACTTGGCATACAGGACCAAAAAAATGATACGGTCCTCTTGGCGCAAGTTTCGTCTCGATCTGACGAGCATGCACAAAGTAATTGAGAAATTTGCAAAGTGCACGATACGATGAATTTTGACGGATACGCATCAAATTCGTCGCGCACACGCGACCAATTTGAATTCCGTCAAAGTCCACACGTCCACGAAGCCATTACGCACCTTTCGATGCTTGTGGTTCACGACCAAGTCGTCCTGTTTGGCGGGACGCACGTGGTATCGGAGAATTTCTGAACTTTTCGAAAACAGTTTTCATATTTTTTTTTATTTTCAAACTTCTTTAACTTATTGAATAATTAACTAAAATCAAAACTATCTGTAGGGTTTTAATCCTGGTCAAGTAGCCTACGGGTCTACTCAATTATAATTTAATAATTCATTTTTGGTTGGCAGCAAAAGGCCTTGCAAATAGGGTCCTTAGGATACGAAATCTGTCTGGTTCAAGTTGTCTTGATTTTTCGAGCGATCCACAGCTTCTTAATTCAAACTACTTGAAGGGGTTTATAGCCCTATAAGTTGTCTACGTATAGGATCTTATAGATCAATAAATAGTTAAACGATGTGGGAGAAATTTACCTCGAAAATATTTGATTTCTGCCACTGCTGCTGTCTTTGTGGATGCTGCTGTCGCGCTTCCAGCCAATTCCGACCGTGTACGACGGCGGCTGTGGCGACGAGTGGTCCACGGGTTCGCCCCTCGACTGGAGGTGGGGGCAGCGAAGTTAGGGTATGCAACAATCCCCTTCTCCTCTCTCTCGTTTATACGCGAAAGAAACTGGGCGCGCGGGTGTGGGAGTTTGAGGCTTGGCTCGGGATGGGCTGTGCAACTGCTGCATTCTATTGTTTGCTGCAGGGGTAGGGGGAAGACTGGGCCGGCTGGGAATGGGCCTGGATGGCGTGGGCTCAGGGCTTGGTTTTGTTTATATGTATTTACATATAAACGTATATGTATATATATACATATATATACACACACATATACGTACATGTATATCTACATTTATATATGTATACATCTACACATATACACAATATATATTTATTTATATACATACACACATGCATATATACTTACATAATGACATATACATATTATTCCATTAATACAATTTACGCATAATGATATACGCACATATACTATAAATACAAATACAAGCAATAAAGTATTAAGTAATATTAATATTGGAATCCAATTCTTAATTCCAAATATACATATATATATATATATATATATATATATATATATATATATATGTACGTATAATGATATACGCACATATACTATAAATACAAATACAAGCAATAAAGTATTAAGTAATATTAATATTGGAATCCAATTCTTAATTCCAAAATTCACATAATAAAATACAGTGACATTAATATACACATATATGTATAAAGCGTAATTTTCCTTTATCACAAATACTCTTGTATACATATTCACATATACAAGTATATATATAACCTAGTTACTCTCCATAATATCCAAAATATTATTAGGGCTTGGACTTGGTCAGGGTCCAGTCCGGACTAGTTCGGTACAACCGGGTTCCTGCAAAGTCAATAAATATAATAATAATTAATTAAACTTATTTGTAATGGTCATACTATAACTTGGCGTGGTTTTCCTAGTTAGGACACTCTTATGGCTCGACATTCCTCTACCATGGCTAAACACTAGTCAAAGCACGCCACTGCACTATCTGTACCATAATTTCTAGTCGTCTGGTACTTCAAAACTCAACCATGGATAAAATTATCTACCATAATAATTAACTAAATAAATATTGGTAAAATTCTAAAATCCCCATTTAAATCAAATAAATAATAAAAAATAATTCAAGATTTTCGGGAAGGGAAGCTACAAATCTACCCACCATAAAAATAATTTCGTCCTCGAAATTCTAATTCATGACTATCGCTTAAAATTTAAATTCTACTATTACCCTAATCTCCTCAAATTTAATTCCTCAAAAATATTCTATAATCTTCTCTCGCCCTTTATAATTTTTGAAATCTCGAAGACTTCTACCCACCTTTGGTCACACTACTCCTCAAAACACGGTCACTAAAATCTTATAACCTTCTAACCAGTTGCTAACAATCCTACTGCAGATATCTAGGGTATATGGCATCTAGAATCCCTTATATCTATAAACAACCAAATATTCAATAGTCGAGCAATATTATACTATAATTTAAGAATTTCTGATGAATTCTAGACAGCACGATCATTCGTCACCTCGAAATAGGAAGGGACAAGAATTAATGGTACAAGAAGGCAAGGGAGAATAATTGAGAACGAATACGAAGTTTCAAAGATGGTAGAGAATTTCTAAGAGAATTTTCAAGACAGAATGGATTGAGATTTCTAAGGTTTAGTCATGGTCGCAGGCTCGTATCAGTACAGTTACGTAACCGACAAGATATGCTCTGACCGGCATGGGCCACCACAAAAACTTGTCACGACCCGTACCAGGTTTTCGGACGCGAGCTCGTGAGCAAGCCAGCTACGTATCGAGCGGACTCCAGCCCGACTCGAGTACGTATAAGCTGTCAAGGTCATGGTATCATATCTAGTCTAAACTATATCTCAATCCACATAAATCATATAAGACAAGAATATGAAACATGAATGAACACTATGGGTCGTGGTCTACAGCCCACTGGCATAAATGCCCGATAAGACTCTAAAGGAATTAACAAGAGACTAAAACTGAATCAAGAAACAGGATAACTCATGCTAAGGTATGAAAGCACGAGCGGATAATAAGCACAATAATGGTACCTGAATCCCGCAAGAACCGCAGATCCTCCGCCATCCAGAACTACTAGCTAACTCCATGCAATCGCTAAACCTGAGGAGATCATCAGGCCTTAGAGGACATAGCAAGATACATAATATACATGCCTATCTAACCGTTTTTTCATGCGCAAGAAAATAAGCAAGAAAGAACAATAACAAGACAAATGACTACGAACACGAACACGAATACGAACATGGACACGAACACGAACACGAATACGAACACAAACATGAACACGAACACGAATACGAACATGAATACGAACACACGAACACGAACACGAATACGAACACTAGAACGACTACGTATAAATGAACTGCCGGATGAACGATAATCACGAGATCAATGGAAGAAACCAAACCCTCATCCCGTGTGTGGACTCACGGGTTTGAACTAAACACTAACCCTTGTCCCGAGTGTGGACTCTCTGGTTTGTACTAACCCTCGTCCCGAGTGTGGACTCTCTGGTTAGTTCACGGCAAGGCACCCTCGTTCCGAGTGTGGACTCTCTGGAACAAATACTACATCCTCGTCTCGTGTGTGGACTCTCTGATGTAAACACCCTCGTCCCGAGCGTGGACTCTCTGGTGCAAGTCAAGTCAAGTCAAGTCTACACCCTCGTCCCGAGTGTGGACTCTGTGGTGCAAATAATCGACATCCTTGTCCCGAGTGTGGACTCATGGATATAAACAGATCAAGAAAAACACCCTCGTTCCGAGTGTGGACTCTTTGGTGCCAAGGAAACAATATCAAGGATTTAGCAGTTCAATTACACGTATTTGTTCTATGACACGACTCAAACAAGGTACTGACGAGAACATCTCCAAACACAAGATCAAACATGGACACAGCTATATGCAACAAGAACAACTCCACAGAAAATAACACGAAAAGCACATGTCCATAAATAATCCAAAGACTGTAAAATAAAAAGAAATGCATGTAAATAAAATTATAGAGGAAGGCAAGGTATACTTGCCTGGAGGTTGCACGAGGAACCAATAAATACCGTCAACTAGTACGCCATAATGTCCAAAATCTACAAATATCTCCGAAAGCTGAAAAAAAATATTTCCAACATTCTCAGAATAGTCAAATTAGCTAGGATTGCCTGTCCTTTAAGTCTAATTCTGGATACAGGAGCAAAACGGTAATTTTAGGCAAAAACGATGTCCGTCGTTGGACCCGCTTTGCACCAAAAAGCATGCCAGAGTCAATGGTCTTTAAAGTTGTAAAACTACATGTCTAAGGATCCGATTTTTCGATACGAACCCAACCGTATGTCCAGTTTTGGATTTTGGTGGACCGTGCACAAAATCACCCGTTGAGTCGGACCGGGGGGCCCGCGATACGACAATTTTATCAACTGTCTCAGAATCGGACAAAACTTGGCATACTGGACCAAAAAAATGATACGGTCCTCTTGGCGCAAGTTTTGTCTCGATCTGACGAGCGTGCACAAAGTAATTGAGAAATTTGCAAAGTGCACGATACGGTGAATTTTGACGGATACGCATCAAATTCGTCGCGCACACGCGACCAATTTGAATTCCGTCAAAGCCCACACGTCCAAGAAGCCATTACGCACCTTTCGATGCTTGTGGTTCACAACCAAGTCGTCCTGTTTGGCGGGATGCATGTGGTTTCGAAGAATTTTTGAACTTTTCGAAAACAGTTTTTATATTTTTCTTTTATTTTCAAACTGCTTTAACTTACTGAATAATTAACTAAAATCAAAACTATCTGTAGGGTTTTAATCCTGGTCAAGTAGCCTACGGGTCTACTCAATTATAATTTAATAATTCATTTTTGGTTGGCAGCAAAAGGCCTTGCAAATAGGGTCCTTAGGATACGAAATCTGTCCGGTTCAAGACAGTTTTCTCGACAACTTTGTCTTGATTTTTCGAGCGATCCACAGCTTCTTAATTCAAACTACTTGAAGGGGTTTATAGCCCTATAAGTTGTCTACGTGTAGGATCTTGTAGATCAATAAATAGTTGAACGAGGTGGAAGAAATTTACCTCGAAAATATTTGATTTCTGCCACTGCTGCTGTCTTTGTGGATGCTGCTGTCACGCTTTCGGCCAATTCCGACCGTGTACGGCGGCGGCTGTGGCGACGAGTGGTCCACGGGTCGCCCCTCGACTGGAGGTGGGGGCGACGAAGTTAGGGTATGCAACAATCCCCTTCTCCTCTCTCTCGTTTATACGCAAAAGAAACTGGGCGCGCGGGTGTGGGAGTTTGAGGCTTGGCTCGGGATGGGCTGTGCAACTGCTGCATTCTATTGTTTGCTGCAGGGGTGGAGGGGAAGGCTGGGCCGGCTGGGAATGGGCCTTGATGGCGTGGGCTCAGGGCTTGGTTTAGTTTATATGTATTTACATATAAACGTATATGTATATATATACATATATATATATATATATATACACACATATACGTACATGTATATCTACATTTATATATGTATACATCTACACATATACACAATATATATTTATTTATATACATACACACATGCATATATACTTACATAATGACATATACATATTATTCCATTAATACAATTTACGTATAATAATATACGCACATATACTATAAATACAAATACAAGCAATAAAGTATTAAGTAATATTAATATTGGAATCCAATTCTTAATTCCAAATATATATATATATATATATATATATATATATATATATATATATATATATATATATATATATATATACGTATAATGATATACGCACATATACTATAAATACAAATACAAGCAATAAAGTATTAAGTAATATTAATATTGGAATCCAATTCTTAATTCCAAAATTCACATAATAAAATACAGTGACATTAATATACACATATATGTATAAAGCCTAATTTTCCTTTATCATAAATACTCTTCTATACATATTCACATATACAAGTATATATATATATAACCTAGTTACTCTCCATAATATCCAAAATATTTATTAAAGTACTTATTTACTATATTATCAACTAAAATACTATTTTAATAGCAAGCACATTAATATGTATGTATATATATATATATATATATATATATATATATATATATATATATATATAAAAATATATATATATATATATATATATATATATATATATATATATATATATATATATATATATATATATATATATATATATATATATATATATATACCGATTCCAAATTTGCTTCCTAAATCACTAAAGTAAAAAAATGCCAATACAACGTACCTTTATATAGTCGTCTCTACACGTACTACCCGACTACTAGGGCTTGGACTTGGTCAGGGTCCAGTCCGGACTAGTTCGGTACAACTGGATTCCTGCAAAGTCAATAAATATAATAATAATTAATTAAACTTATTTGTAATGGTCATACTATAACTTGGCGTGGTTTTCCTAGTTAGGACACTCCTATGGCTCGGCATTCTCCTACCATGGCTAAACACTAGTCAAAGCACGCCACTGCACTATCTGTACCATGATTCCTAGTCGTCTGGTACTTCAAAACTCAACCATGGATAAAATTATCTACCGTAATAATTAACTAAATAAATATTGGTAAAATTCTAAAATCCCCATTTAAATCAAATAAATAATAAAAAATAATTCAAGATTTCCGGGAAGGGAAGCTACAAATCTACCCACCATAAAAATAATTTCGTCCTCGAAATTCTAATTCATGACTATCCCATAAAATTTAAATTCTACTATTACCCTAATCTCCTCAAATTTAATTCCTCAAAAATATTCTATAATCTTCTCTCGCCCTTCGTAATTTTTGAAATCTCGAAGACTTCTACCCACCTTTGGTCATACTACTCCTCAAAACACGGTCACTAAAATCTTATAACCTTCTAACCAGTTGCTAACAATCCTACTGCAGATATCCAGGGTATATGGCATCTAGAATCCCTCATATCTATAAACAACCAAATATTCAATAGTCAAGCAATATTATACTATAATTTAAGAATTTCTGATAAATTCTAGACAGCACGATCATTCGTCACCTCGAAATAGGAAGGGACGAGAATTAATGGTACAAGAAGGCAAGGGAGAATAATTGAGAACGAATACGAAGTTTCAAAGATGGTAGAGAATTTCTAAGAGAATTTTTAAGACAGTGTGGATTGAGATTTCTAAGGTTTAGTCATGGTCACAGGCTCGTATCAGTACAGTTACGTAACCGATAAGATATGCTCTGACCGGCATGGGCCACCACAAAAACTTGTCACGACCCGCACCCGGTTTTCGGACGCGAGCTCGTGAGCAAGCCAGCTACATATCGAGCGAACTCCAGCCCAACTCGAGTACGTATAAGCTGTCAAGGTCATGGTATCATATCTAGTCTAAACTATATCTCAATCCACATGAATCATATAAGACAAGAATATGAAACATGAATGAACACTATGGGTCGTGGTCTGCAGCCCACTGGCATAAATGCCCGATAAGACTCTAAAGGAATTAACAAGAGTCTAAAACTGAATCAAGAAATAGGATAACTCATGCTAAGGTATGAAAGCACGAGCGGATAATAAGCACAATAACGGTACCTGAATCCCGCAAGAACCACAGATCCTCCGCCATCCAGAACTACTAGCTAACTCCATGCAATCGCTAAACCTGAGGAGATCCTCAGGTCCTTAGAGGACATAGCAAGATACATAATATACATGCCTATCTAACCGTTTTATCATGCGCAAGAAAATAAGCAAGAAAGAACAATAACAAGACAAATGACTACGAACACGAATACGAACATGGACACGAACACGAACATGAATATGAACACGAATACGAACACGAACACGAATACGAACATGAATACGAATACACGAACACAAATACGAATACGAATACGAACACTAGAACAACTACGTATAAATAAACTGCCGGATGAACGATAATCACGAGATCAATGGAAGAAACCAAACCCTCATCCCGTGTGTGGACTCACGGGTTTGAACTAAACACTAACCCTCGTCCCGAGTGTGGACTCTCTGGTTAGTACTAACCCTCGTCCCGAGTGTGGAATCTCTGGTTAGTTCACGGCAAGGCACCCTCGTTCCGAGTGTGGACTCTCTGGTGCAAATACTACATCCTCGTCTCGTGTGTGGACTCTCTGATGTAAACACCCTCGTCCCGAGCGTGGACTCTCTGGTGCAAGTCAAGTCAAGTCAAGTCTACACCCTCGTCCCGAGTGTGGACTCTGTGGTGCAAATAATCGACATCCTAGTCCCGATTGTGGACTCACGGATGTAAACAGATCAAGAAAAACACCCTCGTTCTGAGTGTGGACTCTCTGGTGCCAAGGAAACAATATCAAGGATTTAGCAGTTCAATTACACATATTTGTTCTATGACACGACTCAAACAAGGTACTGACGAGAACATCTCCAAACCCAAGATCAAACATGGACACAGCTATATGCAACAAGAATAACTCCACAGAAAATAACACGAAAAGCACATGTCCATAAATTATCCAAAGACTGTAAAATAAAAAAATGCATGTAAATAAAACTGTAGAGGAAGGCAAGGTATACTTGCCTGGAGGTTGTACGAGGAACCAATAAATACCGTCAACTGGTACGCCATAACGTCCAAAATCCACAAATATCTCCGAAAGCTGAAAAAAATATTTCTAACATTCTCAAAATTGTCAAATTAGCTTGGATTTCCTGTCCTTTAAGTCCAATTTGGACACAGGGGCAAAACGGTAATATTGGGCAAAAACGATGTCCGCCGTTGGACCCGCTTTGCACGGAAAAGCGTGCCAGAGTCAATGGTCTTTAAAGTTGTAAAACTACATGTCTAAGGATTCGATTTTTCGATACGAACCCAACCGTATGTCCAGTTTTGGATTTCGGTGGACCGTGCACAAAATCACCCGTTGGGTCGGACCGGGGGGCCCGCGATACGGCAATTTTATCAACTGTCTCAGAATTGGACAAAACTTGGCATACATGACCAAAAAATGACACGGTCCTCTTGGCGCAAGTTTCGTCTCGATCTGACGAGCGTGCAAAAAGTAATTGAGAAATTTGCAAAGTGCACGATACGGTGAATTTTGACGGATACGCATCAAATTCGTCGCACACACGTGACCAATTTGAATTCCGTCAAAGCCCACACGTCCACGAAGCCATTATGCACCTTTCGATGCTTGCGGTTCACGACCAAGTCGTCCTATTTGGCGGGACGCATGTCGTATCGGAGAATTTTTGAACTTTTCGAAAACAGTTTTCATATTTTTCTTTGATTTTCAAACTGCTTTAACTTACTGAATAATTAACTAAAATCAAAACTATCTGTAGGGTTTTAATCCTAGTCAAGTAGCCTACGGGTCTACTCAATTATAATTTAACAATTCATTTTTGGTTGGCAGCAAAAGGCCTTGCAAATAGGGTCCTTAGGATACGAAATCTGTCTGGTTCAAGACAGTTTTCTCGACAACTTTGTCTTGATTTTTCGAGCGATCCACAGCTTCTTAATTCAAACTACTTGAAGGGGTTTATAGCCCTATAAGTTGTCTACGTGTAGGATCTTGTAGATCAATAAATAGTTTGAACGAGGTGGGAGAAATTTACCTCGAAAATATTTGATTTCTGCCACTGCTGCTGTTTTTGTGGATGCTGCTGTCGCCCTTCCGGCCAATTCCGACCGTGTACGGCGGCAGCTGTGGCGACGAGTGGTCCATGGGGTCGCCCCTCGACTGGAGGTGGGGGCGGCGAAGTTAGGGTATGCAACAATCCCCTTCTCCTCTCTCTCGTTTATACGCAAAAGAAACTGGGCGCGCGGGTGTGGGAGTTTGAGGCATAGCTCGGGATGGGCTGTGCAACTACTGCATTCTATTGTTTGCTGCAGGGGTGGGGGGAAGGCTGGGCCGGCTGGGAATGGGCCTGGATGGCATGGGCTCAGGGCTTGGTTTTGTTTATATGTATTTACATATAAACGTATATGTATATATATACATATATATACACACACATATACGTACATGTATATCTACATTTATATATGTATACATCTACACATATACACAATCTATATTTATTTATATACATACACATGCATATATACTTACATAATGACATATACATATTATTCCATTAATACAATTTACGTATAATGATATACGCACATATACTATAAATACAAAAACAAGCAATAAAGTATTAAGTAATATTAATATTGGAATCCAATTCTTAATTCCAAATATATATATATATATATATATATATATATATATATATATAAATATATATATATATATATATGTACGTATAATGATATACGCACATATACTATAAATACAAATACAAGCAATAAAGTATTAAGTAATATTAATATTGGAATCCAATTCTTAATTCCAAAATTCACATAATAAAATACAGTGACATTAATATACACATATATGTATAAAGCCTAATTTTCCTTTATCATAAATACTCTTCTATACATATTCACATATACAAGTATATATATAACCTAGTTACTCTCCATAATATCCAAAATATTTATTAAAGTACTTATTTACTATATTATCAACTAAAATACTATTTTAATAGCAAGCACATTAATATGTATATATATATATATATATATATATATATATATATATATATATATATATATATATATATTATTTATATATATATATATAATATATATATATATATATATATATATATATATATATATATATATATATATATATATATATATATATATATATATATATATATATATATATTTATTTATATATATATATATATATATATATATATATATATATATATATATATATATATATATATATATATATATATATATATATATACGATTCCAAAATTGCTTCCTAAATCACTAAAGTAAAAAAATGCCAATATAACATACCTTTATATAGTCGTCTCTACACGTACTACCCGACTACTAAGGCTTGGACTTGGTCAGGGTCCAGTCCGGACTAGTTCGGTACAACCGGGTTCCTGCAAAGTCAATAAATATAATAATAATTAATTAAAATTATTTGTAATGGTCATACTATAACTTGGCATGGTTTTCCTAGTTAGGACACTCCTATGGCTCGACATTCCCCTACCATGGCTAAACACTAGTCAAAGCACGCCACTGCACTATCTGTACCATAATTCCTAGTCGTCTGGTACTTCAAAACTCAACCATGGATAAAATTATCTACCGTAATAATTAACTAAATAAATATTGGTAAAATTCTAAAATCCCCATTTAAATCAAATAAATAATAAAAATAATTCAAGATTTCTGGAAAGGGAAGCTACAAATCTATCCACCATAAAAATAATTTCGCCCTCGAAATTCTAATTCATGACTATCCCTTAAAATTCAAATTCTACTATTACCCTAATCTCCTCAAATTTAATTTCTCAAAATATTCTATAATCTTCTCTCGCCCTTTGTAATTTTTGAAATCTCGAAGACTTCTACCCACCTTTGGTCACACTACTCCTCAAAACACGGTCACTAAAATCTTATAACCTTCTAACCAGTTGCTAACAATCCTACTGCAGATATCTAGGGTATATGGCATCTAGAATCCCTCATATCTATAAACAACCAAATATTCAATAGTCAAGCAATATTATACTATAATTTAAGAATTTTTGATGAATTGTAGACAGCACGATCATTCGTCACCTCAAAATAAGAAGGGACGAGAATTAATGGTACAAGAAGGCAAGGGAGGATAATTGAGAACGAATACGAAGTTTCAAAGATGGTAGAGAATTTCTAAGAAAATTTTCAAGACAGAGTGGATTGAGATTTCTATGGTTTAGTCATGGTCGCAGGCTCGTATCAGTACAGTTACGTAACCGATAAGATATGCTTTGACCGGCATGGGCCACCACAAAAACTTGTCACGACCCGCACCCGGTTTTCGGACGCGAGCTCGTGAGCAAGCCAGCTACGTATCGAGCAGACTCCAGCCCGACTCGAGTACGTATAAGCTGTCAAGGTCATGGTATCATATCTAGTCTAAACTATATCTCAATCCACATGAATCATATAAGACAATAATATGAAACATGAATGAACACTATGGGTCGTGGTCTGCAGCCCACTGGTATAAATGTCTGATAAGACTCTAAAGGAATTAACAAGAGTCTAAAACTGAATCAAGAAACAGGATAACTCATGCTAAGGTATGAAAGCACGAGCGGATAATAAGCACAATAACGGTACATGAATCCCGCAAGAACCACAGATCCTCCGCCATCCAGAACTACTAGCTAACTCCATGCAATCGCTAAACCTGAGGAGATCATCAGGTCCTCAGAGGACATAGCAAGATACATAATATACATGCCTATCTAACCGTTTTATCATGCGTAAGAAAATAAACAAGAAAGAACAAGAACAAGACAAAAGACTACGAACACGAACACGAATACAAACATGGACACGAACACGAACACGA
The DNA here is from genome assembly GCA_029216955.1 of Iris pallida. NCBI lineage: Eukaryota > Viridiplantae > Streptophyta > Magnoliopsida > Asparagales > Iridaceae > Iris > Iris pallida. Next base: position 8,805,136 of record JANAVB010016400.1, on the reverse strand, counting down.
ATACGAACACGGACACGAACATGAACACGAATACGAACATGAATACGAACACACGAACACGAACATGAATACGAACACTAGAACAACTATGTATAAATGAACTGTCGGAATGAACGATAATCATGAGATCAATAGAAGAAACCAAACCCTCATCCCGAGTGTGGACTCACGAGTTTGAACTAAACACTAACCCTCGTCCCGAGTGTGGACTCTCTGGTTAGTACTAACCCTCGTCCCGAGTGTGGACTCTCTGTTGCAAATACTACATCCTCGTCCCATGTGTGGACTTTCTGATGTAAACACCCTCGTCCCGAGCGTAGACTATCTGGTGCAAGTCAAGTTAAGTCAAGTCTACACCCTCATCTCGAGTGTGGACTCTCTGGTACAAATAATCGACATCCTAGTCCCGAGTGTGGACTCACGGATGTAAACAGATCAAAAAAAACACCCTCGTCTCGAGTGTGGACTCTCTAGTGCCAAGGAAACAATATAAAGGATTTAGCAGTTCAATTATACGTATTCGTTCTATGACACGACTCAAACAAGGTACTGACGAGAACATCTCCAAACACAAGATCATATATGGACACGGCTATATGCAACAAGAACAACTCCATAGAAAATAACACGAAAAGCACATATCCATAAATAATCCAAAGACTGTAAAATGAAAAGAAATACATGTAAATAAAACTGTAGAGGAAGGCAAGGTATACTTGCCTAAAGGTTGCACGAAAAACCAATAAATACCGTCAACTGGTACGCCATAACGCCCAAAATCCACAAATATCTCCGAAAGTTGAAACAAACATTTCCAACATTCTCAGAATAGTCAAATTAGCTAGGATTGCCTGTCCTTAAGTCCAATTCTGGATACAGGGGCAAAACGGTAATTTCGGACAAAAATGATGTCCGCCGTTGGACCCGCTTTGTATCGAAAAGCGTGCCAGAGTCAATAGTCTCTAAAGTCATCAAACTACATGTCTACAGATCCAGTTTTTTGATACAAACCCAACCGTATGTCCAGTTTTGGATTCCGGGGAACCGTGCACAGAATCATCCGTTGAGTCAGACCGGGGGGCCTGCGATACGACGATTTTATCAACTGTCTCAGAATCGGACCAAATTTGGCATACAGGACCAGAAAAACGATACGGTCCTGTTGGCGTAAGTTTTGTCTCGATCTGACGAGCGTGCACAAAGTAATTGAGAAATTTACAAAGTGCACGATACGGTGAATTTTGACGGATACGTATTAAATTTGTCGCGCACATGCGACCAATTTGAATTCGGTCAAAGCTCACACGTCCATGAAGCCATTACGCACCTTTCGATGCTTGTGGTTTGCGACTAAGTCGCCCTGTTTGGCGGGACGCACGTGGTATCGAAGAATTTCTGAACTTTTCAAAAACAGTTTTTCATGTTTTTCTTTGATTTTCAAACTGCTTTAACTTACTGAATAATTAACTAAAATCAAAACTATCTGTAGGTTTTTAATCCTGGTCAAGTAGCCTACGGGTCTACTCAATTATAATTCAACAATTCATTTTTGGTTGGCAGCAAAAGGCCTTGCAAATAGGGTCCTTAGGCTACAAAATCTGTCCGGTTAAAGACAGTTTTCTCGACAACTTTGTCTCAATTTTTCGAGCGATCTACAGCTTCTTAATTCAAACTACTTGAAGGGGTTTATATCCCTATAGGTTGTCTACGTGTAGGATCTTGTAGATCGATAAATAGTTGAACGAGGTGGGAGAAATTTACCTCGAAAATATTTGATTTATGCCGCTGCTGCTGTCTTTGTGGATGCTGCTGTCGCGCTTACGGCCAATTTCGACCGTGTACGGCGGCGGCTGTGGCGGCGAGTGGTCCACGGGGTCGCCCCTCGATTGGAGGTGGGGGCGGCGAAGTTAGGGTTTGCAGCAATCCCCTTCTCCTCTCTCTCGTTTATACGCGAAAGAAACAGGGCGTGCGGGTGTGGGTGTTTGAGGCTTGGCTCGGGATGTGCTGTGCAACTGCTGCATTCTATTGTTTGTTGCAGGGGTGTGGGGGAAGGCTGGGCCGGCTGGGAATGGGCCTGGATGGCCTGGGCTCAGGGCTTGGTTTTGTTTATATGTATTTACATATAAACGTATATGTATATATATACATATATATACAAACACATATACGTACATGTATATCTACATTTATATATGTATACATCTACACATATACACAATATATATTATTTATATACATACACACATGCATATATACTTACATAATGACATATACATATTATTCCATTAATACAATTTAATTAGATATATTCCTATATATATATATATATATATATTATATATATATATATATATATATATATATATATATATATATATATATATATATATATTTGATATACGCACATATACTATAAATACAAATACAAGCAATAAAGTATTAAGTAATATTAATATTGGAATCCAATTCTTAATTCCAAAATTCACATAATAAAATACAGTGACATTAATATACACATATATGTATAAAGCCTAATTTTCCTTTATCATAAATACTCTTCTATACATATTCACATATACAAGTATATATATAACCTAGTTACTCTCCATAATATCTAAAATATTTATTAAAGGATTTATTTACTATATTATCAACTAAAATACTATTTTAATAGCAAGCACATTAATATATATATATATATATATTATATATAAATATATATATATATATATATATATATATATATATATATATATTTTACATATATAATATATATATATATATATATATATATATATATATATATCTATATATATATATATATATATATATACCGATTCCAAAATTGCTTCCTAAATCACTAAAGTAAAAAAATGCCAATATAACGTACCTTTATATAGTCGTCTATATACGTACTACCCGACTACTAGGGCTTGGACTTGGTCAGGGTCCAGTCCGGACTAGTTCGGTACACCCGGATTCCTGCAAAGTCAATAAATATAATAATAATTAATTAAACTTATTTATAATGGTCATACTATAACTTGGCCTGGTTTTCCTAGTTAGGACACTCATATGGCTCGGCATTCCCCTACCATGGCTAAACACTAGTCAAAGCACGCCACCGCACTATCTGTACCATGATTCCTAATCGTCTGGTACTTCAAAACTCAACCATGGCTAAAATTATCTACCGTAATAATTAACTAAATAAATATTGGTAAAATTCTAAAATCCCCATTTAAATCAAATAAATAATAAAAATAATTCAAGATTTTTGGGAAGGGAAGCTACACTGTCCAAGAGGAAGTACAACAAGAGCCTGAAGTACAGGCTCAGCTAGAAGTGCCTTCTCTTGCTGAAAACAGAGAAGAAGAACAAACTGCAGGAGAACCAACTGTAGATGAAGAAGCAGCTGCTGCAGAAGAAATAGACTTCAATGAAGAAACAGTTGTAGAAGAACCCACTGCAACTGAAGTACTTCCAGAGCTTGAAGAGCCGGTAGCCTATGAAGGTGGTGAAGACAGTCAACTCATCAGCTGAAGCTGGAGACGTTGTAATAGCATCCTCCGTTACTTCTACTGATCCAGTACAAGTTCCTGAGAAGACAGCGTCTGAACCGGAATCAGTTACGATGATCACCATTCCTCCCACAACCATCACCGCCACTGAAGCTCAAGTAGTTTCGACTCCAGAAACGGCTGGAGTAAAAAGTGCTGAAGACATTGTCCCTAAAGCTCCTGGGGATCAGTTAGCCATGGTAGCAGTATCAACAATGGCTTTATCTCAGTCTGCTACTAAAGCAACAACATCTGCTCCTAGTCTTCAGAAAAGGGATCTGGTAGAGTCGTTGCCACTCCGAGCTCGAATGCAAAAATGAATCTCTTAGTTGAGAGCCATACTGAAACCCTCTATAAAACTTTAGCGGCCTTAATCAAGATGGTCTTAAAGAAAGACCTTAATTATGAAAGCTTGAAGGCTGCCATTGCTCTCACGATCAGAAATATCGTCATGTTCAATGATGCAGAGAGAGCAGCGGCATTGGAGAAGGTAGTAGAGGGACTTGAACAGCCCATTAGAGAATATCTAAGGCTATCAAGTAAAACTATTGAAAGTCTCATCTAAAGCGAGTATGACGCTTTATCAGCTGAATACATCGCTCTGGATACTACTTTCAATGAATATCTCCAAGAGTACAGCAGCAAAGTCGCCAAAGAAAAAGCATTTTTGGATGAAGCTAAACCTCAGCTGGATATTCAGAGAGAAGCCTATAAAACTTCAAATATGAGAATTCATCAACAGAATGATATAATTCGTGAAGTTGAGGCAGAATTGACTCGCTTGAAGGCGGAGAGGGAGCAGTTGATCACAGCTCGAGACATACACTTGACACAGAGTTCTATTTTAGAGGAATAAGTCTTCGGTGCTGAAGCTACCATCAAAACCCTTGACAAAGCCAAGGATAAGATGATAGCTACTTTCGCCAAATTCTCTCATATTTGTACTCCAGAAGCTCGATGTACTATGGCTACTGCAACTGTGCTGAGCTCTCGTGAGAAGCGTCTAGCAGAGCTGCAAAAACTGCTAGAAGGTGTATCTGCTCTGCCTTAGGCATTTTTATTTTTAATACAAAATTTTGTATTCTTCTGTCTTTTTCATTCTGTAATACTTTCAAGAAATGAATAAAATATTTGTTTTGTGACCCTATTATTTATTTTGAATTTAAACAATAGGTATGAGATAGAAAACACTTATCAGAGGTGATATGGACATAACAAGTCTTCTAAATTCAATAAATTATATATATCCAGAGGTAATATGGACATGATAGATAATGAATCTTGTTTTCTTTTTAGAGTGTACAATACTATCAGAGGTAATATGAACGTGACAGATCGTAGCAACTCTAAGAAAAATAGATTAAGATCTATTCAGAGGCCATATGGACATGATAGATAAGAAAAGAAGTAGACTTAATATTTATTCAGAGGTCATGAGAACATGATAAATAATAAATCCTTTTTTTAATCATCTGGTAAGACAGAAGATCAAAATTCTCTTTTAGGAAGACAAATAATCAGCTTAACCAAACATTGGTAGCTGGGGAATAAAGAAGAAATTCATACATAATATTTCTTCAAGAACTTGCCATTAATTGGCATCATGAGAAAATCTCTATTCGGTTTAGACAACCTATAGGCATCATTAGAGAATACAGTTTCGACTACATAAGGGCCTTCCTATTTTGCTTGGAATTTCCCTTTGCTCTTATGAGTCATCACCATTGGTCTTCGAACAGCTAGAACTAGCTCACCGACTTTGAATACCCTCTCTTTAACTTTACGATTGAAAGCTCGAGATATGCGAGCTTGATATAACTCGATGTGCTGTTGTGCTTGAAGACGCTTCTCGTCCAATCCTTCAAGTTCTTGAGTCGTAAGTGATCATTATTCTCTGAGGTTAGCTCATTAGCAATGGCTATTCTAAGAGATGGAATCTAGATTTCTAGTGGAAGAACAGCCTCACATCCGTAAACCAGCGAGAATGGTATAAAACCAGTAGGAGTTCGGACCGTCGTTCGGTAAGCCCATAAATATTCTCCAAGTTTCTCATTCCAATCACGTTTATTAGAAGAGACGAACTTTTTGAGAAGTTTAATGATTGTCTTGTTGAAAGCTTCGGCCAAACCATTAGCAGCTGGATTATAAGCCGTAGAAGCCAGATTTTGGATCCGATTCTTGTCACAGAATCGATAAAATGCCTGACTGGCAAATTGGGGTCCATTATCATGAATTATTCTTCGGGGAATCCCAGAACGATAAATGACATGGTGTTTAATGAAGCTAACCACATTTGATGTTTTTACTTCAATAAGGGGAACCGCTTTCGCCCATTTAGAAAAGTAATCGGTTATAGCCAGTATAAACCGATGTCCCTTGACAGAAGGAGGGTTAATCGGACCAATAATATCTATGCCCCAAGCTTTGAAGGGCCAAGAAGCTGCTGTAGGATGTAAGAATTTTAAAGGTTGATGAATAAAATCGGCATGAATCTGATATGCTTTACACCGTCTGGCATAATCCACAGCATCTGCTATCTTGGAAGTCTAATAATATCCCATTCTTCGAATGTGGTCCTGTAATTTCGGACCCGATTGATGGGCACCGCAGACACCATCATGAGCTTCACGGAGTATTTGCTTAGCTTCACTCTCAGAAAGACAACGCAGCAAAAGTCTGTCATAAGAATGACGATATAACATATGCAAAGAAGAATCGTAGTAGAATCGAAATGATCGTCTCTTGATTGATGCAGCTTCTTTTAGATCTTCGGGTAAAATCTCATGAACCGCATAATCAATGAATGAACTTCTCCAATCCCTTTGCTGAGAACTTGATTCTGTAGTATAACTCTGCTCGATATGCAAATTATTCTTGACACAGAATAAGTCTCAATCTAACAAAGTAATGATATTTTGTCTTCTAATTGGAATAGCTAAGTCTGCAGCTAAACTAGCAAGAGCATCAGCTTCCAAATTTTGAGAACGTGGTACGAATTCAATGAAGAATCCTTTGAACGAAAGGACCAATTCGATTACCACTTGATGATAGGGAATGAGGTCAGGATTTCTGACTTCATATGTCCCTCTGACCTGATTAACAATCAGTTGAGAATCTTCATAAGTTTCCAGGAACTCAATGTCCAATTGTTTTGCTACTTGAAGACCAATTAGCAGAGCATTATATTCTGCCACATTGTTGGAGCATGGTTCATTAAGAGAATAAGCACGGTATATAACCATTTTATCAGGAGAGACCAAGACGATGCCTACTCCGGAGACAATATTGCCTTTAGGTCCAACCTACGATGCTCCATTAAAATATAGTTGCCAAATGTCATCTTTCAAAGTCATGTTGTAATCTACGACTTCATCTGGAATGTCCTCATAAAGCTTAGATATTTCAGGTATAGGGTGAGCTGCTAAGAAATCAGCTAGTGCTTGACCCTTTACTGATTTTTGAGGTACATAGACCATATCATAAGGAGTAAGCAACATTCCCCAGGTGGCTAACCTTGAGTTAAGAATACTTGATTTTCTCATCAGTACCCGAATAGAATTTATTCTGGAGATGACATGAATAGTCTGTCCTAACACATAATGTCTTGTCTTTTGAACAGCAAAAACCAAGGCCAGACATTCTTTCTCTACAGGAGTATATCTGTGTTCAGCTCCAACCATCATTCGGCTAAGATAATAAATTGTCTGTTCATGACCTTTGTCACTTTTCTGTACAAGAAGAGCACCAAGTGAATAATCCAAGGCTCGAACATAGAGCAAAAATGGTCTTCCTGCCACTGGAGGTACCAGAACAGGTGGACTTATAAGGTATTGCTTGATGTCATTGAAGGCTTTCTGACATGCTTCATCCTAAACAAATGATATACCTTTCTTTAACAGACGAGAGAAAGGTTGACATCCCCCAGAAAGATTGGATATAAATCTCCTGATATAAGTAATACGACCTTGGAAGCCGTGGAGTTCTTTTAGATTGCGTGGAGGATGCATTTCAAGAATTGCTTTGATTTTATTAGGATCAACGTGGATACCTTGAGAAGTAATGACAAATCCTAAAAACTTGCCACTAGAAACCCCTAAGAAAGACTTAGTGGGGTTCATCTTCAGTTGGTGTTGACGCATCAACTCAAATACTGTCTTCAGGTCTTGAATGTGATCATATTTTGATCGACTTGTGATAGCAATATTATCTACATAACATTCAACTATTTTTCGTAGATGTTCTTGAAAAATATTGCTCATGGCCCGTTGATACGTAGCACCGGTATTTTTTAGACCAAACGGCATAACCGTATAGCAGTAAACTCCAAGGGGTATACGGAAAGCGGTATGCTTTTCATCTCCTGGATGCATCTTAATTTGATTGTATCCTGAAAATCCGTTCATGAAAGACATGCGTTCAAAACTATATATATTATCTATCATGACATCGATAATCGGAAGTAGAAATTCGTCTTTTGGACAGGCTACATCAAGATCTCAAAAATCTATGCAAACTCAGACTTTTTCATTCTTCTTCATAACAGGAACAATGTTGGCAACCCAGTTTGGGTGTTGTTCTTCACGAACAAAGCCATGTGTGATCAGCTTTTTGACTTTTGCTTCAATTGTATCCATCATATCTGCTCGAAAATGTCGCTGCTATTGTTTTACAGGCTTGGCATTAGGAAGAATATTGAGTTTATGAGTAGCTACTTTAGGATCTAGATCCGGCATATCCTCATGTAAAACCCCTAAATTTCTACTATTTTTTTATTTATTTAAAAATTTGGTATCGATTTAAAATTTTGTATTATACGTCGCGTAGTCGTATTGTACGTCGCGTACGACGTTTTATTTTTTGTAATTGCTCGACGAGTGCAAATATGTGCGAGCATACATATTTTAGAAAAACATTTTTTCTCTATTTTATTATACTCTTCCAAAATATTATATAAATATTCTTGCTATAAAAAGCCTTTTGTTTCTAAAAGTTATTAATAATAAGTAATATTTTTGTATACTAGAAAAGCCTAATTATGTAAAGGATATTTGTTGCATACAAATATTTCGTAATTATTTATTGGTCTATTTTAAATAAAAGTATAATTTTCGAAATTTATTAATAGTAATATTTTATTGTTCAAAAAGATATTTAAAAATATTTATTATTTTCAAAATTATTATTATTGATATTTTGAAAAATATTTTTGAAAGTTATTGTGGCCATTTAAATCTTGATTTAATGTTTGGAATTATTTAAATAGATTAAACTAGTATCTATATTTGGAATTGGATTATTTGATTTGATTTTAAACTAAAGGGATTTAATTTAAATATGATTTGTATTTGGATTTGGATTGATATCATTGTTTTAAATTTAATAGATGATATATCTACTTGGATTTTAAATCTATTCCTAAGCCTATCCAAAGTGAGAATTCCCACATCCTATAAATAGGCAGGTACTCCTCCACATTCTTCATCCACAAATTCCTCCACAAATTCCACAGAGTGCGTGCACCGTGTCCGTGTTCCACCATCCCTATTCTTATTCCATGTTTACATCTACAATTTTCTCGTGTCGAACACACCCCGACGTCAATAAAAATCCTAAACCTAACCCCAACCCCCCGCAGCCATTACCAGACCCTCCAAACCCCCTGGCCGTCCCCGACATTATCGTACGCCGTCATCATCATCCCGACCAAACCGCTACTACCATCCTGCCATCGGCAGCATTCCGACTTCACCCACCAGACCAGAACGCCACCGCAACCACCATCGTCATCGTCGTCATCCCCAGTTAAACCAAACCACCACCAAACCAGCCTACCGATGCCAACACCCCAAGCACCCGCTGCTACCATCGGCCTTCACCACCATTACCGTCCTCACCACATCCCGAACAACCGCCGTTACCACCAACCCATAATCCCCATTACTGTCATCACCAGCCCCGACCACTCCACCACCGCGGCAGTCCAAACCACCACCACCGTCGGGAACAGAAGAAAACCTAATAAAATAAAACCAACTCACACTAACCTTTCCGCGGCCGACGGCCAGAATCCGAGCACCGACCTCCGTCGTATAGTGACCTCCGAAGTCGTCGCCGCCGTGTCCACCCCCAAGCTCCGCCCAGAGCCGCCCCGTGCCGCCTCCTCCCTAGCGTGTCGCGCCCAGCCACTGACCCCGACACGTGCCTCCCCGCGTCGGCAAGGCGCTCCGCCTGCGCCACAGCCGAGATGCAGCGCCCTTGCGCGGCCGCCCCTTCGCCTTTCTCCGACCAGATCCCCGCGGATCCGGCGGATCCGCCGTCCCCGTCACTAGCCGCACCGTTCTAGCCCACAGACCCTCCGCCGAACCCACTTCTTCGCTGCCGACGCTCTCCCCCGCGCCCTTCCACCGCCACCTTCCGTCGCGTACTCCGCCCGCCGGAGTCACACAACCACCGCCGGCGCCTCCGTTCACCGAAACCCCGATTCCCAGCCTCAGCCTCCGCTCAGCCACCCGCGTCCGCCCTTTACTCCTCCTCCGCCACGCTAGTCATCGCCCGCTCGAACAGCCCCGTCGCCGTCCGATCTCCTCCGCCCGCACATCTTCCGACCGCTGCAGCCGCTCCTAAACCCCTCTTTCCACCGCTCCCCTTCTCGAAGCCCTTCCTTTCCCCCTTCATCTCTGCTCAGCCCACGGTGCGAGCTCGACGACCCTCTCTTCCCCTCGTTCCCACCGCCTCTTCTCTCTCTCTTCCTCTCAGCTCTCTCTCTCTTTTCATTTTTCTCTTTCTTCCTTTGCGGAGACAGCAGCTGTCTTCGTTTAGTTTTATTTGATTTTATTATTATTTTTATTTATTTTATTTGTTATGTTTTTTTGTGTTTTGTTTCTTCTGTTCTTTTTTTCTTCTTTTTCTCGTCAAATGAGAAAGAGCAGAGCATTCTCTCTCCTTCTCTGTTTCAATCCCCCTTTTTGTTTTGTTTTTTTTTCTTCTGTCACAATTGTTGCTGGTTCTCCTTACGAGGAGAACCACATCACTTATGATTATATTTTTTTTCTTCTTTCTCTTGATGATGATTATTATTATTATTATTATTTCCTTCCTTATTATTATTAATATTATTATTATTATTTACTTATTATATTTCTGTTTACTGTCACTTGCTATTATTAAATTAGTATGTTTTAATACCGGTGTAAGTTTGCTAAGATCATTGTCAATAATATTTATAGGAGGTATATAAGTATTTACAAAATAGATTAATATTATGTTATTACTATTGGTATTTTATTATTATAATTTATTTACTGTCATTATTATTAATTATAATGGTAATACTTCTACTAAAAATATAGTTTGCCTAGAAAACCTATTTTTAACAAAAATAGAGTTTTGCCTGAAAGCAAGTTTTATATATTTTAAACTTTTGGCCTAAAAACTATTTTACTAGTAGAATTATTTATTTATTTATTTATCTTCTTTTTGAGTATTACAAATATTTTTAGTATATATATATATTATTTATCCATATTTTCTTCGATTATCCTCTTGTCCATAACCAGTCATATTATTCCTATTTCTTTGCCCAATTCAAGCATACCTTATGTCCACCCTAACTAAATTGACCCTTCTGGACCCAATGGAACCGACCGTGTCACCATCCGTGGTCATCTTGCATAGTTGTTGCACCAAAGTTGCAGTTCGTGCCACATTGATTATCGCAGCACACCAGGCGCTCTACCCAGCAAGACACCTTGTCATTCGCTGTTTAATTATTTTAGCTCATATTTCATGCATTTACTTATTTTCTTTATGCAAAATAAACTGTGATACATGGCATAACTGTTAGAACTTACTGTTCATCTATATTGTAGAACCCTAGAGGGGGGGTAAATAGGAAAATAAAATATAAACTACAACAATTGATGCAATAAAGACAATTTAAAGTAAAGAGTAGAAAGATCAAACGCAAACACAAGGATGTATCCTGGTATCCTCTTTTGAGGCAATCCAGTCCCGGAACTCTCTCCGGCTTTAATCCACTATTATCCAAATAGTACACACGAGTTTGGATCCGAAGAACTCGCCAACTTCAACACGAATTTGGATCCGAAGACTCGCCAACTTCTACACACGAGTTTTCTTACGAAGGCTCGCCAACTTCAAACAAAAGAGAATGAGAACTTGTTGATATTCTAACACGTGAAGATCGAAATGTACAACTCTTTAATACTCTAGCACTTTGGGAGAGGATGACAATGAAAAGCTTTGAAGAGTATTAATGGTGGAGCTCTTGGTTGTTGAAAAATTTATGGAAGAGTTGGTGAAGAAGCTCAAGAGAGAGAGAGCTTCCTTTTATAAGAAAACCAAGAGTAGGTGGCATTTAATGCTCTGAAATGCAGGCAGACCGGCATGCCGTCGGTATGCCGCGGCATACCGCCGGTATGCCGGCCATATAGTAACGGTCATAATTATGACCGTTCAAGAGCATTAAATGCGGCCATTAATGCGTGTCAGACCAAATCGAAAACTAAGTATTCGAAATTCGGTATACCGCCGGTATGCCGGAGCATACCGTCGGTATGCCGATAGAGTGTCACAGAAAGTTTAGAGCTGCTAGAAACGGCATGCCGCCGGTATGCCGCAGCATACCATCGGTATGCCGACAGTTGATCACAGCAACTTTTGTGTTGCTAAAAACGGCATGCCGCCGGTATGTCGCAGCATGCCGTCGGTATGCCGACATTTCGAGACAGCAACTTTCTAGAGTCCAAAAACGGTATACCGCCAGTATGCCGAAGCATACCGTCGGTATGCCGCTTTTTGTCACAGAACCTTTTCTGGACACGAAAATGGTATACCGCCGGTATGCCGAAGCATACCGCCGGTATGCCGCTCTGAATGACATGTTTTTCGATTTGTGCTTTTAGTTATCATCCATCCTTTAGTGTTTACAGATATACCTAGATCAGTACAGGCACGAAGACTCTAAGCAGGGAACGCTGGTAACTGCTACAGTCTTCAAGGAAAAAGGAGGAAGCTCTTGAAGTGAAGAACTCCATGTAGTACATCTTCTGAGAATATTTGAATCTGAAGAACAGAAGACTAAACTATGAAGATGCTGTTAATTACTCAAAATAAAATGTGCCAACAAACTCCCCCATTTTGATAATTGACAAAATAGAGAGAGATAGCATCTTCAGGGAGTAGCTCCCCCGTAGGTAGACAGCTCCCCCTCTATACGATTTCTCCCCCTTTGTCACTTAGTCAAAGATGGGGATAATCAATAGAAACATTGCATAAGAGAAAAGACATGAGTATATAAGCATGCATGAATATATTAGAGAGAAAGTGAATACATGCTGGACCCATACATTTCATAGTAAGATAAAAGACTCTCCACAACGAGAGCCGGACACAAAAGACAACCATAGATAATGTTCCCGAAGGACAGCAAAGAACTAAAACAACCATAAACTAGTCCCCGAAGGACCACTAAAGACAACAAACAGAAAACACACATAAAAACTAGAACCACTCAAGAACCGAAACCACCATCAAAAGGAAAACCATCCCTAATCCTCAGCCGGATCATCATCATCATCACCCTGAGCCTGCTGGAAGGCGCCAAAAGGATCAATGCCGTCAGGGTACATAAACCCATAGGCATTGGGGTCAGAGAAGCGCGGGCCCGTGTACATGGGATCCTGAAGATTAAGATCCAGAAAAGCATCACGGTCTTGAAGAGTGCGCTGAATGAAGTACCCCTGATCGTGGAAACGAGTCTGGATCAGGGCGCCAAGTCCACGAGTGTGGGCCCGCATCTGCTCCTCCGTCTGGGCCATCCGTATATCAAAATGCTGCTGAGTGAGCGGCATATAACGGCCCGAAGGAGGAGAGGTAGATGTGGGAGCAGCAGGCGTGGATGCCGGTTGCTCTTGGGAAGAAGAGGCACGGGAAGTAGAGGCGCCAGCAAGGGTACGAGAGATAGCAAGATATGAGGGGACGCCATCCGTGGTGCAGAGAGACAGGTCAACCTGCTTGGCCTCCATAAGCAGAGTGATGAAAGAGCCATAGTAGAGATTCTGCTTCCCCGAAGGCATGGTACGCCGGAATTGCAGAAGAAGAGTCTTTGGGAAGGAGAATCGCTTCCGGGCATAGAGATGGTACATGCAGACGAGGGCATCACCAGTGATTGCGTCATAGTTCCCGCCCTTCGGAAAGAGAGTGTGGCACACGATCCGATGGAGCTCGTAATAAAATAGCTCCAGCTGGACAGAGAGGGTCGGAATGGCAGGAGGGTTGGGACCCTTGCAGATGATTCGGCAGAATTCGTCGAAAGCGGACGCCGCCGAGGAGTTAAGAGCACCCAAAAGAGGTAACGCATCCCCTTTGTCTGGGATGCCTAAGATGGCCCCCACTTCCCGAGATGTGAGACGGAAGTGGCGGTCATTGACCATAGATTGGATGGCGGAAGGGTCGTCATCATCCCCTCTCATGTTGCAATAGAAAAGGCAGACAGCAGCAGGGTAGACAGGGATTTGGCGCCTTAGAAGAGAGGAGAGACCGGCATCGTCAAACAAAGGGACGTGACCGGGGAATAGGTTCCAGTTGATCGCCCGTCCTTTGAATACGTTGTGATTGGCGAAGTGCTGGAACCAAAGCTCGGCGGCCAGAGAGTTGGAAAAGACACGTTGGTCATAGCCGGTAGGTAGCGCCACCGGGACGAAGGGGTTGAACCCGGAGGAATAGGAGGATCGGGGGCGCTTAGGGTTGGCCATGGAGAGGGATTGGTGCTATGGTGTGGAGGAAGGAGTAGAGAGGAGAGGGAGGAAGGAGGGTTTTTAAAGAGAGGAGGAAGATGAAGAGATGATTTTGAAAATAGGTAGGAACGGTTGTAGAGGAAGTTTGAAAGAAAAGGAGTTGAAAAGGTGGAGGGAAGTTATGATGGTGGAGTAAAAAGAGGAGAGAAAAAAATGGGGGAAGTGATGGGTAGTTAATATGAAGAGATAGGGGATAGTAAATGAGAAGGGAGGTGATGGGATGGGAGTTGAAGATTGATGGGATGGATGAGAGAGAATAAAAGAGGGTAAAAGGAATAAATGAAGGAGTGAAAGAATGTGGGCCCGAATCCAGAAATGAAAGCCTGTCCGCTGCTGTCCGGCATACCGGCGGTATGCCGACGTGTACCGACGGTATACCGTCGTTCGAAACAGAACCTAATTCTGCCTTGAAAAATGGCATGCTGCCGGTATACCGTAGTATACCGTCGGTGTGCCGGTCGACTGGGACTAAGGATCAAAAGATAAAATGCCTAGTTCACGGCAAAGGAAAGAGAAGCGATCTTCCGGGAGAGGCTTAGTAAAAATATCGGCTAATTGATAGGTAGTATCAATAAATTCAAGATGGATATCTCCTTTTTGCTGATGGTCACGAAGAAAATGGTGTCTAATTTCAATGTGCTTCGTGCGTGAGTGACAAATCGGGTTTTTTGTGAGATTGATAGAGCTAGTGTTATCACATTTAATAGGGGTGCAAGAATGAGAAATGCCATAATCTAAAAGTGTTTGTGACATCCAAAGAATTTGTGCACAACAACAACCGGCCACAATATATTCTGCCTCAGTGGTGGAAAGAGCAACAGAGTTTTGCTTCTTACTAAACCACAATACCAAGGACTGCCCGAGGAATTGACATGTGCCACTAATGCTTTTTCGGTCAATCTTGCATCCGGCAAAATCCGCATCCGAAAAGCCGTGAAGCTCAAAGGATGAGGATTTTGGATACCAAAGACCCATGTTAATGGTGCCTTTGAGATAACGAAAAATGCGCTTAACGGCACTCAAATGTGATTCCTTTGGATTGGCTTGATATCGTGCACACAAGCAAACACTAAACATGATATTCGGACGGCTAGCCGTTAAATAAAGTAAGCTACCGATCATACCTCTATACTTACGAATGTCGACCGATGTGCCATCTTCATCATTGTCAAGCTTGGTCGTTGTAGCCATAGGGGTCCTCATTGATTTGGATGAGTCAAGGTCAAAACGCTTGAGGAGGTCCTTTGTATATTTTGCTTGATTGATGAAGGTTCCTTTAGGCCCTTGTTTGATTTGTAACCCCAAGAAGAAGGAGAGTTCACCCATCATACTCATTTCAAACTCTTCCTGTATAACTTTGGCAAATTCTACACAAAGTGTGTTGTTAGTAGAACCAAAAATAATATCATCAACATAAATTTGAACCAATAAAAGAGTCCCATCATGTGATTTAATAAAAAGTGTGGTGTCAACTTTTCCCTTTGAAAAATTATGAGAGACAAGAAAAGAGCTAAGACGCTCATACCAAGCACGTGGAGCTTGTTTGAGGCCATAAAGGGCTTTATGGAGTTTGAAAATGTGGTTAGGAAATTGAAAATCTTCAAAACCGGGAGGTTGTTTAACATAAACTTCCTCCTTAATAATACCATTAAGAAAAGCACTCTTAACATCCATTTGAAATAGCTTAAAGTCATTAAAACAAGCAAAGGCACAAAGCATACGAATGGATTCAAGACGTGCAACCGGAGCATAGGTTTCGTCGTAGTCAATGCCTTCCTCTTGGTTATAGCCTTGAGCAAGCAATCGGGCTTTGTTACGAGTCACTAACCCATCTTCATTTAGCTTGTTGCGAAACACCCATTTAGTTCCAATAATGGAATAATTGCTAGGTTTTGGGGCAAGTTCCCAAACCTTGCTTCGCTCAAATTGATTGAGCTCCTCTTGCATAGCTATCATCCAAAATTCATCAAAGAAAGCATCATGAACATTTTTAGGCTCTATTTGAGAGATAAAAGCTACATTGGCACAAAGATCACGAGTGGCAGATCTTGTACTAACACTTGAGGAAGGATCCCCAATGATAAGCTCCTTAGGATGATTGGTGACAAATCTCCATTCTCTTGGGAGATCCTTTGGAGGAGGCTCGAGAGGAGGAGACTCTTTTGATGGGGTCACAACTTCATTGTTAGATGAAGAAGGACGATCCTCAATAGAGGAGTTCTCCAACCCAAATGAGATGTCATCAATATCCTTGGAGGAGGAGAATGTAGAAGAGTTGAGTTCGTTAAAAGAGACATTGATTGACTCTTCGACAACAATACTTCTTTTATTAAAAACACGAAAACCTTTGCTATGAGTAGAGTATCCAAGGAATATCCCTTCATAGGCTTTTTCTTCAAACTTGCCTAGGTTATCCTTGGTATTCAAAATAAAACAATTGCAACCAAAAACCTTGAAATATTCAATAGAAGGAATTTTGTTAAACCAAAGCTCATAAGGAGTCTTCTTAGTAATAGGTCTAATTAAGACTCTATTAATAACATGACACGCCGTATTAACGGCTTCCGCCCAAAAATATTGGGGAAGCTTATATTGGTTTAACATGACCCGGGCCATATCGCCAAGGGTTCTATTCTTTCTCTCCACAACACCATTTTGTTGAGGAGTACGGGGACAAGCAAAATCATGTCCAAAACCATTCTTTTCACAAAATCTTTTGAAATCAACATTATCAAATTCACCTCCATGATCACTCCTAATTTTGTTAATAGAAAAACCTTTCTCATTTTGAACACGTTTACAAAAAGCAACAAATTCACGAAAGGTATCACTTTTGCAAGCAAGAAAAATAACCCAAGTAAATCTCGAAAAATCATCAACTAAAACAAAAGCATAAAGTTTGCCACCAAGGCTAGCTACTCTACTAGGCCCAAAGAGATCCATATGAATAAGTTGGAGGGGTCTAGTGGTACTCACAGAGTTGATGGATTTGAAGGATGACTTGGTCAACTTACTTTTCTCGCATTCTTCACATACCATATCCTTTTTGAAAGGGATGCTAGGAAGTCCTCTTACAAGCTTCTTGGAGGCGAGGCGAGAGATGGTATCCATGTTGACGTGTCCAAGCCTCATGTGCCAAAGCCAGCTCTCATCGTTCTTTGCAACTAGGCACCTGTCATTGTTAGTACCTTCAACAAGATAAAGAACATAAATATTGTTTTCTCTAATGCCTTCATACACAATAGTTCCATTGGAGCTATCGGTAATATGGCATTTGAGTTTAACAAACTTGATATCATAACCATTATCGGTAAGATGGCTAATACTTAAGAGATTATGCTTGAGATTAGTAACAAGACATACATTATTAATACAAGGATAAGGAGAAGAACCGATATTACCATTTCCAATAATATAACCTTTAAGATTGTTACCGAAGGAGACGTGTCCTTCTTTCTTCATCGATAGCGTTGTAAAAAGAGAAGCATCACCGGTTATGTGCCGTGAACAACCGCTATCGAGAATCCATTTGCTTCTAGCATGAGAAGGATTCGTCACCTACAACATAAGTTGAAGATGAACATTTTGGTACCCATGATCTTATGGTTCCATGAGTGTTAGTCTTAGGAACCCACTTAAGAACTCTCATGTCAACTTGTTTTCTTGTATAACAAAAGTTAGAAGTGTGACCCACCAAACCACAATAATTGCACATCAAGGAAGATTTAAAAGAAAAAGTGTGAGTGTTGTGCATGTGTGAGTTTCTAGTATGAGAAGTTCTACCATGAGTGTTATGATGATAGTAAAAAGCATGATGAGAGATGTTCTTCTTGACAAAGGGTCCTTTTCTTGTGTTAGAAAAGGAGTTGTGTATAGTGTTCATGTAATGATTATGCCTAGCATTGTGATGAGTGTGAGGGTGTCTTGGAGCATGCATGTGAGTGGTATTCTTATTACCTAAATTCTTACTTCGTGTAAGAAGATCATTATACTTAATAGAGGTGGAATATTCTCTTCTATTAGCATCTTGATATTTGCGCATGGCAAATTCATAAGAGCTTCTCATGGATTGAATCTCATCATCCTTTTTCTTAATGGTGTCAAGAAATTCTTGAAATTTGAGTCGCAAAGACTCTATTTCATCCGTGTCAAAAATAGGAGATTTTCCCTTCACATCAATGATGATGCTTGAGAGCCTCTCTACTTCAAGTTGAAGAGCCTCAACCTCCTTGAGAGATTTCTTGTATTTATTCCGAACACCTTTGTGTTCTTCATGTAACTCAAGAATGGCTTTCTCCAAATCATCATAGGTAAGAGTGTTTAAAGAAAAATCATCAAGTACCTCATCGGTTGCCATGAGACAGACGTTGGCATTGTGTTTGCACTCCTTATCGTTGTCGGAGTCACTCGCGTCGCTTTCACACCAAATGCTAGTGTTGGCGAACTTTCTAGAGGATGAGCTTCCCTTGCTAGGTTTCTCGTACTTGCTTGAGTCTTTTCGTATCATCGGACAATCCCTCTTGATGTGTCCGGGTCTTCTGCATTGATAGCACGCCGGGTCTTCTTCATTGTCCCGTCTAGAGCGGTTGGCCTTGTTGAACTTTAAGAACTTCCGGAAGTGCTTAGCTGTGAGAGCTATTTCTTCATCGTCATCCGACTCATTGTCGTCGGAGCTATCCTTGGAGTAGGACCTTGAAGCTTTGAGAGCGAGAGTCTTCTCTTTTTCTTTGGTCTTCTCCTTCTCCTTCTCTTGAATGGAGGATTCCTCTTGATCCTTCATGTCGAGTTCGTGAGTCATTAGCTTACCCATGAGGGTCTCTAGGTTCATGACGGTTAGATCGTTCCCCTCAATGATTGCGGTAGCTTTAGGACTCCAAGCTTTCGTCAATCCTCTAAGAATTTTCCTTATCTTTTCATGAGCGGGATATTCCTTTCCAAGAGAAGAGAGAGGGTTAATAATGTCACCAAAACGAGTAAACATGCTAGCAATAGATTCATCATGCTTCATTTTAAAAGACTCATATTCTTGCATGAGTCTACTGATCTTGGATTCCTTCACTTGTGAAGTTCCCTCGTGTGTGACTTCAAGTAACTTCCATCATTAGAAGTCTTGCAAGTAGAGATTCGGTTAAATTCACTACTGTCGAGGGCACAGTAAAGAGCATTCATTGCCTTGGCATCTCGACAAGCAAGCTTCTTAATGTTTTCGGCAAGTGTTTCCCGAAGGGTGTCAGAAGCAATATCCTCAATAGCTCTGGAAGGAGTAGGAAGGCCATTTATCACGCAATCCTATAAATCGAAATCTATGGACTTGAGATAAATGCCCATCCTAATCTTCCAGTAGTTATAGTTGGTACCATCAAATAGGGGAGGCCTATTTGTGGAGTGTCCCTCATTGTGAAACGTGTTGATGCTAGGGTTAGAGGCCATGGATCACTCAAGGGTGTAAATCTAAATCAAGAGAACGAAGCTCTGATACCAATTGTAGAACCCTAGAGGGGGGGTGAATAGGGAAATAAAATATAAACTACAACAATTGATACAATAAAGACAATTTAAAGTAAAGAGTAGAAAGATCAAACGCAAACGCAAGGATGTATCCTGGTATCCTCTTTTGAGGCAATCCAGTCCCGGAACTCTCTCCGGCTTTAATTCACTATTATCTAAATAGTACACACGAGTTTGGATCCGAAGAACTCGCCAACTTCAACACGAGTTTGGATCCGAAGACTCGCCAACTTCTACACACGAGTTTTCTTACGAAGGCTCGCCAACTTCAAACAAAAGAGAATGAGAACTTGTTGATCTTCTAACACGTGAAGATCGAAATGTACAACTCTTTAATACTCTAGCACTTTGGGAGAGGATGACAATGAAAAACTTTGAAGAGTATTAATGGTACAGCTCTTGGTTGTTGGAAAATTTATGGAAGAGTTGGTGAAGAAGCTCAAGAGAGAGAGAGCTTCCTTTTATAAGAAAACCAAGAGTAGGTGGCATTTAATGCTCTGAAATGCAGGCAGACCGGCATACCGTCGGTATGTCGCGACATACCGCCGGTATGCCGGCCAAATAGTAACGGTCATAATTATGACCGTTCAAGAGCATTAAATGCGGCCATTAATGCGTGTCAGACCAAATCGAAAACTAAGTATTCAAAATTCGGTATACCGTCGGTATGGCGGAGCATACCGTCGGTATGCCGATAGAATGTCACAGAAAGTTTAGAGCTGCTAGAAACGGCATGCCGCCGGTATGCCACAGCATACCGTCGGTATGCCGACAGTTGATCACAGCAACTTTTGTGTTGCTAAAAATGGCATGCCGCCGGTATGCCGCAGCATGTCGTCGGTATGCCGACATTTCGAGACAGCAACTTTCTAGAGTCCAAAAATGGTATACCGTCGGTATGTCGAAGCATACCGTCGGTATGCCGCTTTTTGTCACAGAACCTTTTTTGGACACGAAAATGGTATACCGCCGGTATGCCGAAGCATACCGCCGGTATGCCGCTCTGAATGACATGTTTTTCGATTTGTGCTTTTAGTTATCATCCATCCTTTAGTGTTTACAGATATACCTAGATCAGTACAGACACGAAGACTCTAAGCAGGGAACGTCGGTAACTGCTACAGTCTTCAAGGAAGAAGGAGGAAGCTCTTGAAGTGAAGAACTCCATGTAGTACATCTTCTGAGAATATTTGAATCTGAAGAACATAAGACTAAACTACGAAGATGCTGTTAATTACTCAAAATAAAATGTGCCAACATATATTTCATGTTGTGTATTATTTTTCTTAGAAATTAAACCTAAATTTAAGGGACCACCTTGTGTGTTGCATTCATTGGCCTTGACACGTTGAAACACGAGGATGTGTGTCGCATGTAGAACACAGAAGTGCGTGATTGGCTGGCCACCAGTACGTACAAGCCGTGTGATAGGAATAACCGCTAATAGGGGTTGCATACTAGTTTGACTTAGCGGTCATAGTGGTTTGTGTTGTGGATACAACACAGTAGGCATTGGGCGGGGAGGACAATTCCTTAGCGTATGGGCTTCGATGCACTTTCCCTTTTGTAACCCGTGAGCTCCGCCGGAGACGCGGGTCAGATTACCCATGATTACTAATGGCCACTGACGATTCTGTGGAACGTCATGCTCTTACTGATGGGGCCTCTGGGGCCCAAGGGGGACTACGCCGATCCTATTTAGCCAGGGCCCATGCGTAGGAAGGATTGTTCTTAACTACATTTCACATAGAACGGTAGGCTACCCTATCCGTTAGGTACGAGTACTTTTGGTTTGGGTACTTGTATCTGACCGTGGCTTGGAACAATAACTTGTCGCGGATTAGTTCGTCACATTTTGTCCTTGTTTGGTTGTAGGTGTGACTTACTACTTCGATGAGAAGGTATTGAACCTTGTTGGGGTCCGGATACCATATTGGATTTATAGCATGGAAAGATACGTCGCCGTGAATTAGTTTACCATCTCCTGTCCTTGTTTGGTTGGGGGGATGGTACTCTCGTTCAGTAGGTGCGTATTGGACAATGTTATAAATTCGATTGACTTATTTATTGAGCAATATTTATTCAGTTTATATGGTATGTTATTATGTGTCTTGTTACGTCCCTCTGGGGACCTGGTTGTCTTGCCAGGTGTGTGCTATTGTCTTTCGCAGGTGCTTTAGCTCTAGCCGTGTTTATTGCTATTTCTCGAGGATGATTGCGCATGGATCGTCTTCGCTTCGCTCGCCATTTATTTCATATTCTATGTACTTTTCTTTATTTTGTTGGTAGTGGATTTGTCTCCGCCCAACATATTATATCAAGACAAATTCCTTCTCATTATGACATCGTTTATTTGTTTATTCTGTGTGGATGAGATTAGTTATGGTTCTACTGCATTTTACAGCTTATGTATTTATACGAGGTTTCCGTATATTGGAGTATACTTCGTATGAATACAGCTGGCATGTCTACGTTCCTAGTCCTACGTATTTTGGGACTGGAGCGTTACATATTTTTGTGGTGGCCCATGCAGGTCTAGATAAATTGTTTGGTTACTTTTCCATACCAAGCAAGCCTGCGTATAGGATTAGAAGTCTAGGATCTCATCCACATACTTGACCACTTTCTTCAATCTACAGTTTGACTCATCGATTGCATCTTGCTTGATCCCTTCTATCATTATCCTTCCTTCGTGCTTACTAGAGGTTGACCCTATTAGTTAGCTGTCCCAAACACCATTAGTTTAAATTAAGTTTGGTAGAATACCTTATGAACTAGCAACCCCTTTGACCTAGTGACCTATAGTAGCAAGCTTATTTAGATCCTAGAATCTAGAGGACCTAACCCATCTAGCCAACCAAGGACTTGGACAAGAAGACTATAGGACGACTGTATGCCCTAGAATCATTCTACCTTCTTAAATCTTAATCTCTCGTGCCTATGTATTTACCATTTGACTAAATGATGCTAATGTAGCCTAGTTTTTGCAAGCTTATCTTTTATCGAGCTTGTTCAAGACATATGTTATTGGAAGAGCTCCCACTAACATGTTGTCTAATCAGAACCGGTGCATAATGGTCTGATCAACCAAGTGCACTTCGGTTCACTTTTTCCTATTATTCTACGTGGATGGGGACATAGTTGAACTTGTCCTCTAGAGTCCCATCCACGACTGCCTTGACAATTCTTTTGAAATTATTCGATCGTCTTTGAATCACAATTCGTATTCGATAACGCCTCCTTCGAACTCTATATTGCTTTCACCTTCACCTATTTTTGAAGAACGAAAGCGTTATACTAGCACTCCCTCTAGCCTTCCTATCGGCTATGACCATTCTCCCTCGATATTGCTATATCTTCATCCCGAACTACTCGACCCTATTAAGACCCTCTAATCGCTTAATTAAAGCGAATGTATTTCGTTTCCTTAAGCGTGACCCTCATTCATTATCCATGACCATACCGTATTATTTTTCAACGATCTAGATCACGATTTCTTTCGACATGATTGTCACCATTGGATCCCCATTGATATCCCCTTGTGTCCTCTCACCCCCTACTAATTCTTAATTTTGAGGACGAAATTCTTTTAAGTTGGATAGGATGTAAAACCCCTAAATTTCTACTATTTTTTTATTTATTTAAAAATTTGGTATCGATTTAAAATTTTGTATTATACGTTGCGTAGTCGTATTGTACGTCGCGCACGACGTTTTATTTTTTGTAATTGCTCGACGAGTGCGAATATGTGCGAGCGTACATATTTTAGAAAAACATTTTTTTGCTATTTTATTATACTCTTCCAAAATATTATATAAATATTCTTGCTATAAAAAGCCTTTTGTTTCTAAAAGTTATTAATAATAAGTAATATTTTTGTATACTAGAAAAGCCTAATTATGTAAAGGATATTTGTTGCATACAAATATTTCGTAATTATTTATTGGTCTATTTTAAATAAAAGTATAATTTTCAAAATTTATTAATAGTAATATTTTATTGTTCAAAAAGATATTTAAAAATATTTATTATTTTCAAAATTATTATTATTGATATTTTGATAAATATTTTTGAAAGCTATTGTGGCCATTTAAATCTTGATTTAATGTTTGGAATTATTTAAATAGATTAAACTAGTATCTATATTTGGAATTGGATTATTTGATTTGATTTTAAACTAAAGGGATTTAATTTAAATATGATTTGTATTTGGATTTGGATTGATTTCATTGTTTTAAATTTAATAGATGATATATCTACTTGGGTTTTAAATCTATTCCTAAGCCTATCCAAAGTGGGAATTCCCACATCCTATAAATAGGCAGGTACTCCTCCACATTATTCATCCACAAATTCCTCCACAAATTCCACAGAATGCGTGCACCGTGTCCGTGTTCCACCATCCCTATTCTTATTCCATGTTTACATCTACAATTTTCTCGTGTCGGACACACCCCGACGTCAATAAAAATCCTAAATCTAACCCCAACCCCCCGCAGCCATTACCAGACCCTCCAAACCCCCTGGCCGTCCCCGACATTATCGTACGCCGTCATCATCATCCCGACCAAACCGCTACTACCATCCTGCCATCGGCAGCATTCCGACTTCACCCACCAGACCAGAATGCCACCGTAACCACCATCGTCATCGTCGTCATCCCCAGTTAAACCAAACCACCACCAAACACTAGCCTACCAACGCCAACACTCCAACCACCCGCTGCTACCATCGGCCTTCACTACCATCACCGTCCTCACAACATCCCGAACAACCGTCGTTACCACCAACCCATAATCCCCATTACTGTCATCACCAGCCCCGACCACTCCACCACCGCGGTAGTCCAAACCACCACCACCGTCGAGAACAGAAGAAAACCCAATAAAATAAAACCAACTCCCACTCACCTTTCCGCGGCCGACGGCCAGAATCCGAGCACCGACCTCCGTCGTATAGTGACCTCCGAAGTCGTCGCCGCCGTGTCCACCCCCGGGCTCCGCCCGGAGCCGCCCCGCGCCGCCTCCTCCCTGGCGTGCCGTACCCAGCCACTGACCCCGACACGTGCCTCCCCCGTCGGCAAGGCGCTCTGCCTGCGCCACAGCCGAGATGCAGCGCCCCTACGCGGCCGCCCCTTCGCCTTTTTCCGACCAGATCCCCGCGGATCCGGCGGATCCGTCGTCCCCGTCACCAGCCGCGCCGTTCTAGCCTACAGACCCTCCGTCGAACCCACTTCTCTGCCGTCGGCGCTCTCCTCCCCGCCCTTCCACCACCACCTTGCGACGCGTACTCCGCCCGCCGGAGTCACACAACCACCGCTGGCGCCTCCGTTCACCGAAACCCCGATTCCTAGCCTCAGCCTCCGCTCAGCCACCCGCGTCCGCCCTTCACTCCTCCTCCGCCGTGCCAGTCACCGCCCGCTCGATCAGCCCCATCGCCGTCCGATCTCCTCCGCCCGCACATCTTCCGACCGCCGCAGCCGCTCCTAAACCCCTCTTTCCACCGCTCCCCCTCTCGAAGCCCTTCCTTTCCCCCTTCATCTCTGCTCAGCCCACGGCGCGAGCTCGACGACCCTCTCTTCCCCTCGTTCCCACCGTCTCTTCTCTCTCTCTTCCTCTCAGCTCTCTCTCTCTCTTTTCATTTTTCTCTTTCTTCCTTTGCGGAGACAGCAGCTGTCTTCGTTTAGTTTTATTTGATTTTATTATTATTTTTATTTATTTTATTTGTTATGTTTTTTTGTGTTTTGTTTCTTCTGTTCTTTTTTTCTTCTTCTTCTCGTCAAATGAGAAAGAGCAGAGCATTCTCTCTCCTTCTCTGTTTCAATCCCCCTTTTTGTTTTGTTTTTTTTTTCCTTCTGTCACAATTGTTGCTGGTTCTCCTTACGAGGAGAACCACATCACTTATGATTATATTTTTTCTTCTTTCTCTTGATTATTATTATTATTATTATTATTATTTCTTTCCTTATTATTAATATTATTATTATTATTATTATTTACTTATTATATTTCTGTTTACTGTCACTTGCTATTATTAAATTAGTATGTTTTAATACCGGTGTAAGTTTGCTAAGATCATTGTCAATAATATTTATAGGAGGTATATAAGTATTTGCAAAATAGATTAATATTATGTTATTACTATTGGTATTTTATTATTATAATTTATTTACTGTCATTATTATTAATTATAATGGTAATACTTCTACTAAAAATATAGTTTGCCTAGAAAACCTATTTTTAACAAAAATAGAGTTTTGCCTGAAAGCAAGTTTTATATATTTTAAACATTTGGCCTAAAAACTATTTTACTAGTAGAATTATTTATTTATTTATCTTCTTTTTGAGTATTACAAATATTTTTAGTATATATATATTATTTATCCATATTTTCCTCGATTATCCTCTTGTCCATAACCAGTCATATTATTCCTATTCCTTTGCCCAATTCAAGCATACCTTATGTCCACCCTAACTAAATTGACCCTTCTGGACCCAATGGAACCGACCGTGTCACCGTCCGTGGTCATCTTACATAGTTGTTGCACCAAAGTTGCAGTTCGTGCCACATTGATTATCGCAGCACACCAGGCGCTCTACCCGGCAAGATACCTTGCCATTCGCTGTTTAATTATTTTAGCTCATATTTCATGCATTTATTTTCTTTATGCAAAATAAACTGTGATACATGGCATAACTGTTAGAACTTACTGTTCATCTATATTTCATGTTGTGTATTATTTTTCTTACAAATTAAACCTAGATTTAAGGGACCACCTTGTGTGTTGCATTCATTGGCCTTGACACGTTGAAACACGAGGATGTGTGTCGCATGTAGAACACAGAAGTGCGTGATTGGCTGGCCACTAGTACATACAAGCCGTGCGATAGGAATAACCGCTAATAGGGGTTGCATACTAGTTTGACTTAGCGGTTATAGTGGTTTGTGTTGTGGATACAACACAGTAGGCATTGGGCGGGAAGGACAATTCCTTAGCGTATGGGCTTCGATGCACTTTCCCTTTTGTAACCCGTGAGCTCCGCCGGAGACGCGGGTCAGATTACCCATGATTACTGACGGCCACTGACGATTCTGCGGAACGTCATGCTCTTACTGATGGGGCCTCTGGTGCCCAAGGGGGACTACGCCGATCCTATTTAGCCAGGGCCCATGCGTAGGAAGGATTGTTCTTAACTATATTTCACATAGAAGGGTAGGCTACCCTATCCGTTAGGTACGAGTACTTTTGGTTTGGGTACTTATATCTGACCGTGGCTTAGAACAATAACTTGTCGCAGATTATTTTGTCACATCTTGTCCTTATTTGGTTGTAGGTGTGACTTACTACTTCGATGAGAAGGTATTGAACCTTGTTGGGGTCCGGATACCATATTAGATTCATAGCATGGAAAGATACGTCGCCGTAAATTAGTTTACCATCTCCTGTCCTTGTTTTGTTGGGGGGATGGTACGCTCGTTCAGTAGGTGCGTATTGGACTATGTTATAAATTCGATTGACTTATTTATTGAGCAATATTTATTCAGTTTATATGGCATGCTATTATGTGTCTTGTTACATCCCTCTGAGGACTGGTTGTCTTGCCAGGTGTGTGCTATTGTCTTTCCCAGGTGCTTTAGCTCTAGCCGTGTTCATTGCTATTTCTCGAGAATGATTGCGCTTGGATCGTCTTCGCTTCGCTCGCCATTTATTTCATATTCTATGTACTTTTCTTTATTTTGTTGGTAGTGGATTTGTCTCCGCCCAACATATTGTATCAAGACAAATTCCTTCTCATTATGATATCTTTTATTCATTTATTCTGTGTGGATGAGATTAGTTATGGTTCTACTGCATTTTACAGCTTATGTATTTATACGAGGTTTCCATATATTGGAGTATACTTCGTATAAATACAGCTGGCATGTCTACGTTCCTAGTCCTACATATTTTGGGACTGGGACGTTACACCTCATAACTCTATGCAAAGATAGTAATATATTCTTTAATAAGCTGCATCAACTCTTCCTTTTTTTCTTCAGAAAGGTTTTTACTGATGAATATTGGCTTAGACGTAGTTCCGTCGCTAATGTCAATCTGGACAATTTTATCTTCAGTAGGTGGCTGTCGCTGTTCAAAACAAAGCTCCCACTGAGTGTCCATTTATTGTGTCCAAGGGTCATTTTCAAATGGCTCAGATTCATCATTGGTTTGAACCATGTTGACTGAGAATACACACTCAGATTCATCATAATGGTTTCCTCCAGAATATGAGGATTGTAAAAAATTGGAAGAAAATTCTTCTTCCATATCTTCTTTGTACATGTGGGATATATCAGATTCGATGGACTGGATTTTTCTAGAATCTGAGGATTGTGAAGAACTGGAAGCAAATTCTTCTTGTATATCTTCATTAAACATGTGGGATGGATCGTATCCCAACCCATGACGAGTTTTCTGGTAAAATGGATCACCACATAATGGTAACCGTCTACCTTTGCCTTGATTGAGACCTTGTATAGTCTTCAAATCGTATCCCATATTCTGGATAATCTTAAGAGATTGTTGACTATATTTGTTAATTCGGATTCTTCCTTTATCTTTCTCTTTGAGATCATCTGTCTGAGTAACAAGAATATTTCTAGCTAGACCAAACACAATTTGGTACTTGTTTTTCTTATTAGATGGAATCACAAAATAAGATTCTTCGTGACGTCTATAAGTTACACAAGCTTGTGATAATGAGGCTAAAGGTAGAAGATATGGAGAAGATGTTAAGAACCTTTGAGCATAAGGTCCTACATCGACATGAGGAGGAAAAAAAATTTCTTATGATTAATGTATAAGGTTTCCTCTGTATTTATGTCATTTTTATGTTGATGACTTTGATTATCAGCAGATAAAGCCATTCTTTCAATAAATTTGATAGCCATGTACTCCAAAAGAAAATCTTTATTAATATCAGAAAGTACAGAATGATCAATATTTACATCATTTACAAACTGACTACTACGCTTTGGATTGATCATTAACGGACCATCATCCGTCTTTTGCGTAAACTTGCCAAGTTTGATAATCAGTAGTTCTGGATCATTCGTTCGAGAAGTACGTCCCTTGACTTTGATCATGAGAGGTTGAACCTGGCTCTTGACTAGAACTCTCACGGATTCTTCAGACGAAGCTCGAGTTCTTCCTTTAACCTTGATCACCAAAGGTTCGTCATTGACAGGTTGAGGTTGGATTCGACCTTTGACTTTAATCTTCAAAGGTTGATCTTCCAGAGGATCTTCTAAGACAGATTGATCTTCTGCATGCGACCGATCTTCAGTCATATCTGATATCTCCTTCACATGCTCCTGTTTGTAGAGTATTGAATCAGAGAAATAGGTTTCAACACCATTAAAAGGATTGATATCTGTGAATTCAGTTTTCACAATCCCTTGAGAATCTATGTACTTGAAGCATTGGTGAAGAGTTGAAGGCACAATATTATGCTCATGTATCCACGGTCTTCTACGAAGGATGTTGTAAGATACATCTGAGTTGATAACATAAAAGGTCGCATAGTTCGAAGATCACCAATTTGAATCTTCAGACAAATCTTCCCCAGTGGTTTACTCTTTCCAGAGTTGAAACCAACTATTGTTGTACTAGTGTAAGTCAAATCACTAGTAGGAATCCTCAAGGGTCGTAGCATACTCTGAAGAATAATACTAATAGAAGACCCACAGGATCAATATAAATCCTGTCAATTTCAGTAGATTCAATATACCCTGTATAACATAGAGGCCTGTCGTGCTTATTATGCTTCAACAGCATATCTTCTTGTGTGAAGGTAATGTTAGGAATTGCTTCCATCACACTATGATATTATGGACACGACACTGGTATATTGTCAGGACTCTTGAGTTGAGCTAAACATGAGTCTGCTTGTAGCAAAGCTTCGCTTAAAGTTTCTCGACTCTCTTTTGAAAGCAGCTCAAAGATAGAGAGTCTAGCTGGAGTATTAGCTAATTGGGCTAGAATATCGAACTTGTAGGGTTTCATCACTACGCCTTGATTTGAAGCAGACTTCAATGGGATGTCAAAACGTACTGCTTTCTGTTTCCCTTTCTCAACCACAGATGGTTTAGGTCTTGCCTCAGCAGGAACAGGAGATGGTTGAGCTGGTAGTATTTCAGCAACGTCCTCCGCTTCTTTAGAAGTTCCCTCATAATCTTTATGGTATCCTTTCCCGGATCTCATACCAGCAAAGGTTTCTTCTTCAGACTCATGAGAATGAAGTACCATATTACAGGTTTTGTTCTTCTTTCCCTTAGTCTTCTGCTTGTGAGGATTTTTATGAGGGACCTCAAACCCAGTCCAACAGTAGATTTTTGACCTTGAATTTGTAAAGGAAGTCGCATTCCTTTATCATAATTCAAGCCTTCTGCCTTTTGAAAGTCATAACCCATCTTTTCATGAGATGGACTGATTGTTGACTATACATGTGAGTGGGTAGCAGACTTTCAATACATGATTCAATAAAGGAAGAAGGAACAGAAACCTCTGTAGCCACAGGAGTATGGGTATTTGGGACAAGAGGAAAAATACCTATAGGAGCTTTTTCATAAGCAGTAAAGACTTGTTGTGCACTGTATAAGGGGACACTATTCATTGCTAACCATTGCTGATGAGTAAGTTTGAGTTTGGTAGGAGGAGCCAAACTTGGAGGGCATTAATTCAAACCCTCAGCCTATCCTTCAAAGGAATGCCATCCCAAAGATGATCCAAACATCATAACCTGAAGTAACAACGTGAGAAATCATATTGCAGGTTTTAACTTTTTGACCTTTCTTAGATTTTGAAGTTTTACCTCCATCTTCCATTTCAGGTACTAAGTCAGAATGTACCCACATAATTTTACCATTTTTTAATGTGAGAGACAATAATCCTTCATTTTGCTCTCTAGCAGGCGAGAGATTTACAATCTTCATTGTCGCCTTAGGAATTGGGACAATCCCATCTGGAACTTGCTGTGGAGAAAAACCTTCAAATTGAAGAGAAATTATATTAGTTGTAACTGTATGCTTATCATTGGTTAAAGCGATGGCATTAGCATTTATCAACTCTTGGATTTTCTTCTTTAAAATATAGCAAGCCTTGGTAGGATGATTTATGTATCTAGGATAGATACAATATTTGGGATTGTCAGTCAAATTCACCTCATTAGGTCTTTTTGGCTCTGGAATCTGGAGTTTGCCACTCTTCACAAGACATTAGAATATCCCTGGGATATCACTGTCATCAAAAGAGTATTATTCATTTGGTTTGGAAGACTCCTGATTATTTTGCATCATTTTGGGTTTTGAAAGATTAACCACTAGGGTTTCCTTTCCTTTCCTATTGTGATTGCCGAAATTATTACCTGAAGAGGCTTTCTTTTCTTTGTCTTCTGAGGCAAAGATCATCCCATGTTTGCGAGCCAATCTACCATTGGTCTCGACTGAAACTGCTGCTATAATGAACGAGGCCCAATCTGTGAATTGAGAGCCCGAAAAGACAGCAATAGTTGGTCGTAGATTCATTTTGCATGTATCAATCAATGCTGAATCTGGCATACCATGAGACATTTTTAAAGTTTCCTGTCGAAAATGTTCGATAAACGTCCGAGTATCTTACTTCTCCTTTTGTTTGATCTCTATTAAGGAGGACATATTCATGTCCATGCCTCCTTCATAGAAACGGGAGAGAAACATTGCTTTAAACTCGTCAAAAGATGATATACAATTGTCTGGTAGATTGCGATACCAGTCATAAGCTGAACCCGTTAAACACCTGATGAAAACTCGGGTGAGAAGAGCATCATTCTTCTGCAGATGCATAGTCATAATATTAAAATAATTGATATATTGACTAGGAGAAGCCTTTCCATCAAATAATACCATCAATTGTGGCTTAAATTTTGGTAGAAAGGGTACATCATTCTAATAAGGAGGATAAGGTTGCTTAATTTCTAACCTCTGGAGCTGATCCTTGTGCTCTAAAACTTCAAACTGTGCTTTTAGCTCACGCACTGCTTGAATAGCTTCACTAGTTTGAGGAAGCACATTTGAATGAATAGTTGCTGGATGTACCGTAACCCCCATCGGAGGTGGTACATCTTCTGGAATGACAGGATCTGGAGATGCAGAATTTTAATTGACAGCAGGATCTTGACTAAGATTATTTAAAGGTACATCAACCCCTTGACTATCTTGAGTTTGTGCTGCTACCTGCACCGGTGTTACTACTGCCGGCTGAACAGTTTGCTGAGTCATTATTATTTGATGCATACTTTGCATCATGGCAAGCATGTCCTTCAGTGATTACTCAACTGCAGAGAGATGTTGTTCTATATTAGCAGTTGACGTCTTCGGTTCATCTCCGAAAGCATAGGATTCAACCTCCCTTCAACATACAGAGGGGTTGGTAAAGAGATATGAATCAACGCTATCAGTTTCTGACTCCAACGACTGGGTACCCCCAGCTTCTGAATCTGAAGGTTGTACCGATCTTTGAACTTTTGATCGAGTATTCTGATATACCCCTTCAAAAGTATCAAGGAGTTGGTTGAATTGTTGTTGGCTTGGAGTCCGGGACGAATTGCGTCTTGGACGTCGTCCTCTATTGATATGAGATGCCATATTGACTGATGTATATGACAACTCATGTTCTTGGTCATCAATTGATTGCTGAGGCATATTATAGCTTAGTTGGTCAAAAACTGACCATTTAGAAGCCTAACAGCAATATTTGATTACAATCTGGTGACACTCGCAATGGTGATTTTCTTGGGGGAGTGTCACAGGAGATTTTCTATTTTTATGCTTTTGTACGAGCAACTCGCATAAATCAGAAGGAGTAGAAGGTGTCGTCTTCTTTATTATATTTGGGACAGAGAAACGTTTAGTCCCTTGCGTATAAAGAAGACTACTGGCTGCATTAGCAGAACCAAATTGCATATTTTTACGTGCCTGGAGTTGCGTGCGTAAATCCTGAGATTTTTGTGCACAAAGGACTCCATCAGCATTAAGCATAATCTGAAGGTTTGGTACCTAGCGTAAAGCAGTGTAAGAAGGCTGTTGGTGGAAAACTGAAGTTTTACCAACAACAGAATTCTTGTTTTTATGCTGCATGCGTGTAGGCAAATTCACTTTAGATGCAAAGGCATCATTGTGAATTTTATCTACTTTGTCACCGACAGGAGATTTACCTTTACGCGTAGAGCGCAAACATGAATATCTGCCAGTCACAGACGGGAGATTTTTTTATGCGTAGAGCGTAAAACTTGGGTGTCTACCATGTCACAGACGGGAGACTGATTTTTACGCGCAGAGCGTAACGCTTGGGAGTCTACCACGTCACAGACGGAAGACTGATTTTTACGCCCGGGGAGCATCACTGAAGTAGAGACTGCCTCGTCACGACGGGAGCCTCCACAACAGGAGTGGGAAAGATTCCTTTGCCTTTAGAGATAGCAGGAAGATCCGGGGATGCTTTGGACTTAGGAATCCAAAAAATTTGTGCCTTCCGCGATTTTTGAATATTGGAGCAGCGAGTACTACCCCCAGTTCGGAGCATTTCTTCGTAAGCAGTCTGGTCGAAGTGAACAACCAGAGTCTTCTTTGTCGATCTGACCGACATATCATCATATTGAGCAATTGCTTTCTCGTCAGATGAGAAAGTCGTCTCCAGCAGAGTCGCCATTTTGTTTCACTTAACAAAATGCCTAAAATTGGCTTTTGAAAGAAAACAAGAAAAAGTACAAAAGTACAAATGGTTTCTGGGAAGTATTGCTATGGAAGTCTGATCTGAGAGCGATCACTTTGTTCCTTGGATCATATGATGATGATGAAGAAAACTGCTTGAAGAAGACGAACAATCGGAAGAATTAAGTCACCAGAAAGGTATCGAGCAACGGCACTGATGGCACAGTCTAATGCTTTCCTGCTTTGCTTCACCCTGTTCTTGAGAAAAAGTTAAAGAAATGCTTCTGGAAATATTACTCTGAAAGTGTGAGTTTTCTCAGAATCTCCTCTTCTGTATCTCTCCCTATCATATCTATGTTAAAAATGAGTCTACTTATAGACTAGACCCTCTGTGCATAAAAAGCAACAAAATCGGGTCTCTACGCAAGTAACTATCCTCCATGATGAAAATCATCCTCTACGCATGATGACACATATCCCATGTAGAGTTTTGATCTCTACGCATGGTGACACGTGTCCCACTACTTAAACAAAATGGGGAGAGCACGTACACACGTTCCTCGATAAGTGTGGTATGAAAGCCACGTATGTATACCACGTTCTCACATAGCCAGAAAAGATTGGGCGTAAAAATGACCCAAAATAGACTTCCTACGTAAAGTAGCAGATTGGGCGTAAAATAACCCAAAATAGACTTCCCGAATAAAGTGGCTGAAAAGTAGCCTTGAGCGTAAAATTAGCTCAAATAAACTCTATGCGCACAAAAGCTTTGAGCGTAAAAACTCGAATAGCTTTCCTGCGTAAAAGAAGAAGTCTTTTGCGCGTAAAGTAATCCATCTGCACACTAAATGACAAGTATTAGTTTTGGTGTAAATCAAATCTTCTCGGCTTTTGTGTAAACCGCTGTCAGAAAATCATTATGTCAGAACAGTATCACGCGCATTAAATACGATGTGGACAGCCTGCCTCCCGCATAAAGTTTTGAGGATGGCTCTCGCGTAAAGTAGCTCGCGTAGAATTTTGAATCTGGCTCAATAGAATCTTTTAATGAGTCTTGCGTAGAGTCTGTCTTTGCGTAAAGTCCTTAACTTCTTTGACTTGGCTTATGAAGTACTTTCTACACTCCAATACGGGTTCTCATCACTTGCAATGCCTCCATTATTTATACAATGTTATTTTCCTTTATATATATATATATATATATATATAAAGAGAGAGAGAGAGAGATCCCTTCTATTGCGGGACTATAACTTACGAGAAAGTACGGACAAATATTTCAGTATTAAAAGAGAGCGTAAAAATACTCCATGGCTATAGCTGTCTGACTTTATATAGTTTTCTTCCTACTTCATGACCCCCTGTTCTACGATACTCACGCCGCCCGCGAGCACGACCAGGTACTCGTCTTCGATGCTTACGCAGCCCGCGAGCACGGCCAAGTAAGGTACTCGTCCCCGACGCTCTTACGAGCATGACAAAGTAAGGTATTCGACCCAACGCTCCCTAGAGCACAACAAGGTACTCTTCCACGACACTCTCGCGAGCACGGCCAGGTAAGGTACTCGTCCCCGATGCTCTCTCGAGTACGGCCAAGTACTCGCCCCGACGTTCCCACGAGCATTGTAGGTAAGGTACTCGTCCCCGAAGCACCAGCGAGCACGACCATATACTTGTCCCCGACGCTTGTGTGTCATGTATTTATTCAATTAGAAGATGTCCCTCTGGCATACTAAACGTGTTCTCAACATTGAATCACCACCTTTAGGGAGTACCACCAATCTAACATTCACGTTAACTTACCATGCATTACATTTGAAAATAAGTGATCAAATATTTCTCACTTCGAAGAAGAGACGAAACATAAAAACACATATACAAAACAACATTACAAACAAAAGTAAACCAAAGAGAAGTAAATAAGAAGTTGGCACAGTGAATGTAATGTTACTATCAGACTTAAACTTCATGTATGTTATTGTAAAGGTCCAAGTTATAGAGAAGGAGTTCAACGGTCCAACAGTAGCAACACGAGATATGGAACCAAACACAGTGTCTTCACACCAACTGTACAAACTATCTGGCCGTGGCTATGCTCGGGGACAGCATGCGCGTTCTAGGACGAGTACCTTACATGGTCGTGCTCGTGGTTATGGCGGTAACGAGTACCTTACTTGGCCATGCTTGCAGGAGCGTCGGGGATGAGTACTTGTAGGCAACGTGGGCATCGAGGTGCAGTGGGTCATGAAGTAGTAGGAGAAAATTATGAAGTAGGGGAGCTGAAGCCAGGACAAAAAGAAAGTGAACACATTCTATGCTGAAATATTTATTTTATTTGAAGAAAGAGAGAAAGAGAGAGAGAGAGAGAGAGAGAGAAAGAGAAAGAAATCTCAAAAAGATTCCTTCCGTCCCTACTTTCCCATAAGTTATAGTCCAGCAATAGAAGGGCTATGTATATATATATATATATTTTTTTTCTGTATATATATATATATATATAAATATACATATATAATATATATATATATATATATATATATATATATATGTGTAAAGAAACCCCCGTTGTATTCATATCAAGGCGCAAAAAGCCGAAGCCTTTACAAGTAAGCACAAAATAAAAGACATAAGAAGAGGACGCAAAAGGAAGAGAGCTTCCTACACCAAAAAAGGAAGTCAGGAGAACAAGAACTGCCAAAAGTCCTCAAGGCCGTGTTTGCAGGGTCTGTTGACCTTGTAAGCCTGTCGGAGAACCTCTCGGATGAGCTGGTTAAAAGAGTATTGGTGACCCTCATATCTGAATTTGTTGCAATTTTTCCAGATAACCCACGTGATGGCAGCTACAACGATCTAATAGCGGTGGGAGGCGTTACTCCAAGTGTCCAGAAGATCGTTAAAGCTCCCAACATTCTGATTTTGACTGCAGTATAGGGATAGGGTGTTGACCCAAACTGGATGGCAGTCAACCTAATCTTGATAATTAATAAGACGATATCTGTTATAATCCAACTTGACACATCAAGCTCCTTCAAGCTCCAAAACAGAACGTCATCACATATCAGTTCAAGACAGACATCATCGATAATTTCTTCGACAGTGCTGATGTTACTTGTACTCGGAGTCTGTATTTTTACTTTTTCTTGAGTCTAGGCTATTGTAAGTTGAGTCGCACTGAGTATCTCAACCCTAGACTTAATACCCAAGCTTCACCAAACAAACTCCAAAAACCTGCCAAGCCCAAATAGCCCACTTGAACTTTTTGTCCCCTAGTAGATAGAGTTCGGGCCGAACTCTGCCCCACACAGAGTTCGGGCCGAACTCTATCCCTTAATTTTATGACCATATTTTTAGGGCTTGTTGGTTGCTAGTTGTCCAACGGCTAAATATTTGAAACTTTGGGACAGAGTTCTGCCCGAACTCTGCCTATCTGGACTAGTATATATAGGCCTTGATTTTTCTCATTTTTAATCATCCAATCTACTCATCTTCTCTTCTCCTATAGCCTATACATTCAAGAGCTTATTCTTCTCACCTAACTAGCCATAAAACTTTCCAAGCCCCAAGGTGCTCAGTGCGAGTCAACTAGAAGTTTGTATGCAAGAGTTTCAAAAGAAATCACTTAGACAATTCCAAGTTTTGCCATCCGCAAATCTGTAAGAAGTTGGCGTGCTCTTCTGAGTAAAGGCACGTAGTTGTACGCTATTTCATAAATAGTGGATTTCAATCCTGAGCTAGAGTTCTCAGGCCTGGACTAGTCCTCCATGAGAAAACCAGGTTAAAAACTGTTGTGTCTGCGTATGCTTCTCTGATCTCTATTTATATTCTGCAATTATACTCTGATTATTATTTCTGATGATTGAACTTGAATAGCGTTAATTTTTTAATTGGGTATTATCGGCACAAACTTTATTCACCCCTCCCCTCTAGAGTTGCCTAAACGTACTTCAATTAGTATTTGAGCTCTATTATCTTATATTGGATTAACATCCTAAGAGCTGATTCATGGCAACCACACAACCGACCTTTTCCAACTACGGTGAGGGACAATCCAGAAATAGGCCACCCCTATTTGATGGAACTAACTACACCTATTGAAAAACTAGGATGAGTTTTTATCTCAAGTTTCTAGACTTTGATCTGTGGACTATCGTCACTGATGGTTACAAAAAGCCTGCCAGAATAGCTGTCGAGGGGACTCTTGTTGAAAAACCCCACAACAAATATTTCGACCAGAAAAAGGAACAGGCAAGTCTAGATGCTAGGGATATTAATGCTCTCTTCTGTGCAATAGACAAGACTGAATTCAATAGGGTCTCTATATGCTCCACCTCACACGAAGTCTGGAGGCTTCTGGAAGTGTCTCATGAAGAAACCACACAGGTTAAAGAATCAAAGATCAGTTGTCGGACACAAGAATACGAGGCATTCAAAGTGAAGCCAAATGAGACGATTACTCAGATGTTCACCAGATTCTTCGACATTGTCAACCCTCTATCTTCCCTTAGCAAAGTATATTCCAACCATGAGAAGATATGCAAAGTGCTAAGAGGATTGTCGATGATCTGGAATCACAAGGTCACGACAATTATCGAAGAAAATGATCTTACGACAATGTCACTAGAAACTCTGATGCATAAGCTGATGACGCATAAGATCGACCTCAAAGATTTTGAAGAAACTGCTCCAAAAGAAAAAAAATTGCCTTAAGAGTTCATCGTCGAAGAACCATTTCAGAGGAAACAGATGACGACGATTTCGAAGGTGATGATCAAGCACTCATGGTTCAAAATTTCAAGAAGTTCCTACGCTTCAACCGAAGGAAGAAGGAACAAAAAGACGATGAGGAAGAACCCACCTGCTTCGGATGCAAGAAGACGGGACACGTCAAAAAGGATTGTCTTATAGCAAAGAAAGGAAGCAGATACGAAAAGTCGCACAAGAAGCCAACCTTAAGAAAGTATGCCAACACTAGCATCTGGCACGAAAGCGAGGCTGGTGATTCAGATGAAGAAGAGGACTCTTCGCAAGACACGACAAATGTCTGCCTAATGGCAACTTAAGAAAGTATGCCAACACTTTTCTTTTAATGAACTAGGTGATGCCTTTAGTGATCTTCTTGAAGACCAGAAAAAGGTTATTAACAAATATAAATATGCTCAAGATAAAATCATGACTCATGAAGCTGAGATCCATAGACTTTCATGCTTAATAGAAAATATTAGAAACACTACACCTACAGAAAATACTGAGGAGGTATCCAAGCTTAAGTTAAGCTTACACGATGCTGAATCTCTTATTGAGAAGCAAACACATGATATAAATGCTTTAAATAAAGACTTGCTGAAGAGAAAAACAAGTATAAGATTGCTACTGGTAGAATAAATGATCTTACTGCTAAATGTGATGAGTTGCATGTTGCCTCTAAGAAATGAGAGATTAGATTGGGCAAATAGGTCATTCAACCTCAAATTCAGTCTCATAATCATAACACTACACTAAACAACATATGGCTCAACACAAGAGATCAAATCATTCCAAGAACACTCATCCACATACCATACAAAAATATGCCTTTATGTACGCCTACTCCTATGCAGCACGTAAAACACACACATATAGTTATCATCATCTTGCTGCTACACGTAATAATTATCATCATCCTGTTAATACACACAGGTATTATCATTATCCTACTACTTCACGTAGTTATCATTATCCTACACCTACATATAGACATCACTATCATCCTGCACCCAATACTAATATACATGCTACATGTACTTACTATGGTTTAGATGGACACATATCACCATAGTGTAGAATTAGAAAACTAGTAGATATTAATCTATATGCATGGGTACCGAAGACTAACTTTTCAAGACCCACAAGAATCTGGGTACCAAAGGTCACATCTACTCATGGTGTAGGTAGACCTTCCTTCTCAAACTAGAAGCAATGGATTTTCGATAGTGGGTGCTCAAGACATATGACTCGAGATGCTAATCTATTCGAAACACTATCGATAAAAATGGAAGAATATGTATCCTACGACAACAATCTGAAAGGCTATATCATAGGTAACGGTACAATTGGTTATCCTCCTTCTTTCGTTATTAAGGATGTCTGTTTACTGACCCGGTTAAAGCATAACCTGCTCAGTATTAGTCATCTTGCTGATCATTGATATGATATTAACCTCGGCAAAACTAAATGCTTTATCTATGATAGATCATCTAGAGACATCGCTTTCGAAGAGATAAGGAAAGATAACATATATATTTTCTATCTATCTAGGGATACTAACAGTGCAGGTAGATGCCTTTACGCCCACAAAGATGAAAGGCTATTATGGTATCAGCGTCTTGGCCATGCCAACATGGATACCATATCAAGACTATCTACTAAGAAGCTAGTAAGAGGATTGCCTGAAATCATATTCAAAAAGGACACGGTATGTGCCGAATGTGAAAAGAATAAGGCTACCAAATCTTCTTTTAAATCCATCAACACTGTAAGTTCTACTCGACCTTTGTAATTACTCCATATGGATTTATTTAGTCCTAGTAGAGTAGCCAGTCTTGGCGGAAAACTCTATGCTTTCATTATTGTTGATGACTTTTCAAGATTCACTTGGGTTTTCTTTCTTGCAAATAAAAGTGATACCATTTCAGTTTTTAAAGTTTTTTCTAAAAAGGTCCAAAATGAAAAAGGCTACATGATTACTCGTATCCGAAGTGATCATGGTAGCGAATTCGAAAATTCTAATTTTGAAAAGTTTTACGATTTAAATGGCTTTAATCATGAGTTTTTTTGTCCTAGAACTCCTCAACAAAATGGTGTTATGGAGCGGAAGAATAGAGCTCTTGGTGATACGGCTAGAGTCATGCTGAATTAATTTTTTTTCTAAAATATTTTTGGGCAGAAGCTGTCAGCATAGCGTGCCATATTTTGAATAGGGTTTTGATTCAACCTATTTCGAAGAAAACACCCTATGAACTTTGGTTTGGTAGAACTCTAAATGTTTTTTACTTTTAAGTGTTTGGCTATCGTTGCTTTATCCTGAATACCAAAGACAACTTTGACAAGTTTGATGCCAAATCTGACAAAGGTATTCTTCTTGGTTATGCTACCAAGAGTAAGGGATATAGAGTGTTCAACAAATACTCTATGATTGTTGGAGAGTCTACTAACATAACTTTTGATGAGGATAATAGTACAGCTATCATTCCCGATGATGATGAAACATCAACTTCTACTCTTGTGGATACACCACCCGAAACCAGTTCTCTGGAGAGCTTACCAAAGAAGTTCTAGTTCAAACCTTCACATCCAGTAAACTTGGTAATACGTGACGTATCGAAAGGGGTAACTACTCGATCTTCTTTAAGAGATTCTATTACTAGTACTGCTTTTATTTCTCAAATTGAACCTAAAAATAATTTAGAATAATTTAACGATGAATTTTGGATATCTGTAATGCAAGAAGAACTCAACCAATTCGTACGAAATTAGGTTTGGGAACTTGTTCTTAGACCTGCTGATCATTCAATCATTGGTACCAAATGGGTTTTTTGTAACAAAGTTAATGAGTACGGTTTGGTTACTCGCAACAAGGCTCGTCTCGTAGCTCAAGGATACAACCAAGAGGAGGGTATCGACTATGATGAGACCTATGCTCTTGTTGTACGACTTGAATCTATTCGGATGCTTTGCATCTTTGTAAATTTCTAAAACTTTAAACTTTTTCAAATGGATGTGAAAAGTGTTTTTCTAAATGGTTTTATTAAAGAAGAGGTTTTTGTCAAGCAACCCCCTGGTTTTGAAAATCACAAATTTCTTGACCATATTTTTAAACTTAAGAAAGCTCTTTATGTCCTCAAACAAGCTCCTCGAGCTTGGTATAAACGTCTTAGTACTTTCTTACTTAATAAAGGTTTTTCAAAAAAGAAAATTGACACTACACTTTTCATAAAATTCTTTGATGACACTATTTTGTTAGTACAAATCTATGTAGATGATATCACATTTAGGTCTACCAATGAGGGTCTATGCAAAGATTTTGCCAAGTGTATGCAGAACGAGTTTGAGATGAGCATGATGGGGGAGCTCAACTACTTCCTTGGACTGCAAATCAAACAATACCCGTAAGGCGTCTTCATCAGTCAGTCGAAGCATACAAAGGACATGCTAAAAAAGTTTAAGCTTGACAACATCAAATCTATCAGTTCTCCTATGGCTACTACAACAAAATTGGAACCTGGTGAAAGTGGCAAACCGGTTGATCAACGTAAGTATCGAGGTATGATTGGTAGTCTATTGTATTTAACTGCTAGTTATCTCGATATTATGTTTAGTGTTTGCTTATGTTTTAGATATCAAGCTAACCCTAAGGAATCACACATGACCGCTATTAAGCATATCTTTAGATATCTTAAAAAAACGGTTACGGTAGGCTTGTGGTATCCCAAAACTACTTCCTTTGACTTAATTGGATATTCTGATGCTGATTTTACGGGATACAAATTCGATCGTAAGAGTACCAGCGGTACGTGTTATTTGTTAGGAAAGGCTTTAGTCTCATGGTTTAGCAAGAAACAGAATTTTGTCGCACTATCTACAACAGAAGCTGAGTACATTGCAGCTGGTCATTATTGTGCACAGATTCTATGGATGAAGAAAACTCTTGAAGACTATAACTTACTATTCAAACACATACCTATTTTCTGAGATAACACTAGTACAATAAATTTGACCAAGAATCCAGTATATCACTCACGCACAAAGCATATAGAGATTAGACATTATTTCTTGCGTGATCATCAACAGCACGACACTATTAACTTAGAATTCATTGTCACTGAACATCAGCTAGCAGATTTCTTTACAAAACTACTAGCCGAAGCGCACTTCAATTTTCTTCGTCGAGAGTTAGGAATTTTGGATAAAACTGTCATGCAATAAGTTGTACCTGTGTAAATAATGGTTATAACGTACATCATTCATGGTAATATTGCTTTGGGTACAAGCCGAAAGGGCCCTTCTGACAACAAGACGTAAAAGCCTAAGCGACACGGTGCACTAATCTTCGAACTAACGCTAGCTGAAATCCTGCCCCTACAGCTAGCCTAAAGCAGTTTCACTATGATGATCATCGTTTTAAATAATATTTATTATATGGCTACACTATTTTTATGGCTTATAACATTCAACATTTCAAATTCAAGAACGTTTCTATCAAAACTTTCATTTTTTAAACCTTTTCTGTGTTCTGGAGCTAGAGCTACAGAATTCGGACCGAACTCTGCCCTACACAGAGTTCGGGCCAAACTCTACGTGCCTGCTTCCAGAACCCCCATTTGCTCCTGGCCATCCAAATATTTGATCTGACGGCCATGATTTAACCCGACCTGCTGGACCTAATGCTCATATACCCGAACTCTCTCTTTCTCTCTCTCTTTCACATCACTTTTCACTTCTTTTACCTCCCTCAAAACTCTTGTTCCTCAAACCCTAACCCTAGAAAACTCAAATCTTAGGAATATCTTTCCCCAAACTCAAGATTTAAGGGTTTTTCGTGGATCTCTTCCATCTCCAACTACTTTTGTGAGGTATAACACATATTTTTCATCTCTTTCAAATTCACCTTTTCATTATCAATGGCTCTAAAATTATTTGGTAGAGGAAAGAGGTTGAGAAGTGAGGGAGCATCTTCATCTAACCCTCCTCCTCCTCCTCCTCCTCCTAGTTATCGTTTGTTTAATCGACCACCTCCACCAAATCCCAACACCTATAATGAGCACATTTTTGTTTCATTGGATGCATCCAATGAGTGGTACATGGACTTTCGCTCACGTAGCGTATTCCCGGGCCATCCGATAAACTTTATAATTTTTTCGGCATATGATGCACTTTTTTTACGATTTATGCCTAGATGAACTCGTCACAACTTCATCTCTTGTCTATCTCAATGCCATACAGATGTTTTACTGTATTTAACTCATGACGACACAAGGATTTATTCCCGTGTCGTCGGCATTGACATATCTTTTAGCGATTTCGAACTTGCCGATTACTTGACCTCCCGGAACCCAACACTTGGAAAAAACTTGTTGATGCCCGACAGTTCTAATTTTTCGGTGATACCACTCTTGAGGGTTTCAAGGATGTGTTATGTTCTCCTAACACACGCCCTCTCAAGCTTCGAGACAAATATCTCAACAACTATTTTTATGAACTCCATCGGATCATCTTTTCCTCGATCTTGCCCAAAGCGGGATCCATCGATGAAGTCACTTATCTTAAGATCTTGGCTCTCTATCATCTGCACTTTGTCTTCCATTCAACTTCCCTCGCACGATGATGGACTGGATGATTCGTGCGAGACCAAGACCAAAATCTTTGGTTTATGCCATGTACTTTCCAAAGATTTTTCGTGCCTTCAACATCCTTCTTGATGACTGTCAGTTCCTACCTGCTTCTGCCTTTCTGTCTAAGGCACGTAGAACTATTGCTGGTGCTGCATCCTCTGACTCTGATGCTCCTGATGCTCCAGAGCCCGAGCCTCCTGCTACTCTTGATTCCATCCAGGCAATATTGTGTGATCGCTTTCGTTTGGAAGATGACCGCTGGACCCAGTTGGACTACCGC
The DNA here is from genome assembly GCA_029216955.1 of Iris pallida. Lineage (NCBI taxonomy): Eukaryota > Viridiplantae > Streptophyta > Magnoliopsida > Asparagales > Iridaceae > Iris > Iris pallida. The sequence goes on along the minus strand of JANAVB010016400.1, from coordinate 8,760,879 downwards.
ACCACCCTTCAGATGAGTGCTATCAGCAACTCGCTGCACGACCTCCAGTACACCCTGGCCACCCATCCTACTATGGCGTTCCCTATAGTACGGGACCCTTCTCGCGAAGGTTACCGTATTGACGACACATGAGTCAAGTGGTATCTGGACCCGGACGCGACATTTGTTGACCCACGTCGCTCTGCCAGTGATCCTTCAGACTCTGTTGGTCCATCCCATGCTCCCTGATGGTCGTGGTTTATTACCTGCTGATGTTACTGATGCAGGCTGTAGTTTCATTATGTTTTATGTAGTAGTTTTTAAAACTTTGAGTTGTAGTATTTCTATTTCCTTCATGCATTGTATTTCTTTCAAAACTATGGACTTTGGTTTAGTATTGAGGTATAAAACTGCTAGTAATTTCTCTCTTTATGGTTATGGTTCCTAGTTGTGTGATTGCATGTATTCACTTTGTCTATTTTTATGGGTGAGCCATTATTTCATTTGCCTAAATGACAAAGGGGGAGAATACTTGATATTTGCTTTGGGAATACTTGATATGTGCTTTGAGCTTCTATATATATTATGTTATGCTTGCTTGGATTAGAACTTGTCTCAGGACATATCTATTTACGGAAAAGCCGACATAATCATCTATGGGGGAGCTATTGTCTTTATTCCATGTGTCCAAGTATGAATGTTGCGACATACAAATATCGTATTTTTGTCAATTATCAAAATAGAAAAGATTATTGACCCAAACTGGATCACATTCAACCAAATCTTGATAATTAACAAGACGATATCTATTATAATCCAACATGACACATCAAGCTCCATCAAGCTCCAAAATAGAATGTCATTACATATCAGTTCAAGACAGACGTCATCGATGATTGCTTAAACAGTGCGGCTGTTACTTGTACTATGAGTCTATATTTTTACTTTTTATTGAGTCTACGCTATTGTAAGTTGAGTCACACTGAGTATCTCAACCCTAGACTTAATACCTAAGCTCCACTAAACAAACTCCAAAAACCTGCCAAGCCCAAATAGCCCACTTGAACTTTCTGTCCCCTAGAAGACAGAGTTCGGGCCGAACTCTGCCCCACACAGAGTTCGGGCCGAACACTGCCCCCTTTATTTTAGGACCAGATTTTTAGGGCTTGCTAGTTGCTAGTTGTCCAACGGCTAAATATTTGAAACTTTGGGACAGAGTTCTGGCCGAACTCTGCCTATCTGGACTAGTATATATAGGCCTTGATTTCTCTCATTTTTAATCATCCAATCTTCTCTTCTCCTATAGCCTATACATTCAAGAGCTTATTCTTCTCATCTAACTAGCCACAAAACTTTCTAAGCCTCCAAGGTGCTCAGTACGAGTCAACTAGAAGTTTGTGTACAAGAGTTTCAAAAGAAGTCACTTAGACAATTCCAAGTTTCACCATCCGCGAATCTGTAAGAAGTTGATGTGCTCATCTGAGTAAAGGCACGTGGTTGTACGCTATTTCACAAATAGTGAATTTTAATCCTGAGCTAGAGTTCCCAGGCCTGGACTAATCCTCCATGAGGGAAACCAGGTTAAAAATTATTGTGTCTGCGTATGCTTCTCTTATCTCTATTTATATTCCACACTTATACTCTGATTATTATTTATGTTGATTGGACTTGAATAGAGTTAATTTTTTAATTGGGTATTATCGGCACAAACTCTATTCATCCCATCTAGAGTTGCCCTACATGTACTTCATAGGGCAATCCAAACCCTAGCAGACAGGTCTTTCGAGTCCAAAATGTGGTCTACAATCTCAGACTGTCTTTTCGTGCAGCAATGACAAGCCGATGCTAAACTGAAGATGATGGTGCTGAGAGCATCGTCGGTGGAATGCTTCTTGCGAAAAGTTCTCCATATCATGAAGGACCATTTTTTAGGGATGCAAGGATGCTAGAAAGAACCAATGGTAGGCGAAGGCGTCCCAATGCCACACATGACCCTTTTGGCTAATGCAACTGAGAATTGACCATTGGCCGATAGGATCACAGCAGTATGTCAGGTTCCGATCTGATCTTGAGACCGGTATCGTAAAGCAAAGTCGTGGTCTCTTCTCCGCACCAATCACGCACTAGCTCCCAGTTCCAGGTGCCCGAGCAGTCCCACATATCTTTGATCGAGCTGTTGCTAGAAGCTGTCGGTAACTGCGGAAGTAGGTCTGCCCCTGACCAATGTTCGAAGAATAAAGAAGATTCCCTCGATCCCAACTGAAGACAGATCAGAGGTTCCGCCATGTTCTGGCCATAAAGAATGCGTCGCCATGACGCGGATGATCTGCAGTTGGAATCGACGCCCGACGAATGAATGTGCTTAAAATATCAAGCCTTCATGAACCATGCCCAGAGAGTGTGGCTTACACGAAATTTCCACCATAGCTTCATAGAAAAGGCATCCACGATATGCGATAATACGCAAAATCAAATACCTCCCTCATCGTTGGGTCTGGCCATGGTGTCCCAACTCGCCTAATGATGCTTGTCTTGACCATTACAGTATCCCTAGAAGAAGTTGGCAAAGAGGTTTTCAATAGAGGTGAGCACCTTCTTAGGGGGGAGCAAGCAGCTAAGGTGTATATGGGGATGGAGGATAGCACGTGTTGGATCAGAGTCATCTTCCCACTAGGAGATAAAGTGGCATTGTGCCACCCCGCGAGTTTATTCCTGATCTTGCTCAATAGCCCTTCAAATATGCCTGTGTTGGTTCGCCGTAAACCACCGGGCATCCGAAGTAGGAGAACGGAGGATAGGCAACCAGGAAAGAAGTGATATTGGTATGAGTGGAGGAGTATTCCCTGCTGGTTTTATGGTGGACGAAGATAACGCTCTTGTTAGGGTTGATGCGCTGACCAGAGCAATTGGCGTATCTCTGCAGCATTTTGTGGACTGCCTCCTCGGACCCGACGTCCCCCGATGAGAATATGAGGATGTCGTCAGCGTAAGCTAGGTGGATGATGGTCGGACACACGCTTGAAGTATGAAAGTACTGGAAATTAGGGGATCCCACCATTTTAGTTAGATTTTTGCTCAGAGCTTCCGCAGCGATGATGAAGATAGTGGAAGATAAAGGGTCGCCTTACCTGATGCCGCGGCTAAATTTGAAGAACCCTTCTACCTGGCCGTTAATGACCGTAGAGATCCACGAATTGCTGATCGATCTCCACACGATATTGATCCAAGTTTTCGAAAACCCGAAGGCTCTGAAGACCCAGATCATGAATTGTCAGTCCAGCCTGTCGTATGCCTTCTCCATGTCCAGTTTGATGGCAATATTTCCATCTTTTGCTGAGAGTTTCATGCAAGTGATCATCTCCTGGTCCATTAGGATGCCGTCTAAAATGTTCCGGCTATGAACAAAGCCGCTTTGCTCTTCAAAAATAATTTTGTGGAGGATTTTGATCATGCGAGTGGCAATAATTTTAGAGATGATTTTATTAATGAAGTTGCATAAGTTTATAGGACAAAAGTCTATGAATGTCTCCAAATTATCCTATTTAGGGATAAGAATCAGGTTAGTGCAGGAGATAGATCCGGGGTATCTGGCTCCTTGAGAAAAGGCAATGATCGCCTCGATAATATTCGACTTGATGATGTCCCAGCATGGTTTGAAGAACACGCCAGTGATTCCGGCAGGGCCGGGAGCGCTGTTCTCGCCAAGGGCCCAAACCGCATCTTTGACTTCCTGTTCGTAGGGAAGGAGCTCCAGCTGGTAGTTATCACTGTCTTCAATAAGGCGTAGGATGACAGCGAGGAAGTCATCATCTCTAGTAATGTCGCACTTGGTGAACAACCGGAAATAGAAATTCTCGGCAGCCAGATGAATACTCCGTTGATCTTTGCTAATGTCTCCGTTCTCATCGGTGATCTGGTGGAGGTTGAGCTTCTGACTGCGCCCTTTAATGCGGGAGTGGAAGGAGCTGGTGTTTCTGTCACCCTCACTATCCCATGTCAGTCTGGCTTTCTGTTTCCAAAATTTATTCTCAACTTTGATGCAAAATTTTAACAGTGCTCTGGTCAGGCTCAGGGAGGTACGACGGCAGAAGATCTGTCGTTCGCGTAAAGAATTTTCGTACGAGTGACATCGTCCTCAGTCGTACGTACCGCTTGGAAGATGTCTCCGAACGCTTCCTTACTCCAAGTTATCAGAGCTTTCTTGGTAGCTTTGAGTTTGTTAGCGATGCAGACAAGGGGCGTGGGGTTGTTCTCACCACTTCAAGCGGTGGCCACGATGTTCCTGAACTGAGAATAATGGCTCCAAAAGTCGAGGAATGAAAGCTTTTTTTGATCTGGTTCGATTTGCTACTGATCTCAATGAGGAGGGGGGAGTGGTCCGACTCAATAGAATTGAGGTAGGAGAGGTTAGAAGTGATCTCTAGGTCCGACCACTTTGAGTTGATGAGGGCATGGTTGAGGCGAGAGTATTGTCTTCGGGCGCCTTCCTGCATATTCCACCAGGTGAAGGCGCTGCCGGTGAACTGAAGGTGTGACAGGTGCGCATTAAAGATGAAGCTGTTGAAATCTTGAATGGCTACCTGGGGAGGGGGTGCCCTCCCGACTTCACTTTACTGCAAGTGATAGCATTAAAGTCGCCAACACAGAGCCAGGAAAGGTCAATGTGGTTCCGGTGAGTATTCAACAGGTCTTCTATCACGCCCCAGAACCAGAATACTGGAGAGCGGGGGCAGACATAGCCAGCTACGTATATTGAAATGGATTCCATCTCGCTATACGGTCACGGCTGTCTAGGATACATGAGGGTTTATCTACAAGCCAGCAGTCTCTTAAGGTCAAGAACAAGCCTATTGTCTCAATCACAAGCAAGTAAATAGATGTTACAAGATGTATGATCATTAAATATACAATAATAAGGCGTCCCAAATATTACATATTCAGCTGATCATGAAGATAGTCGTTACAAAATGTTAGGACTAGCAAGAGTTTAGTCATATATGATCAACCCTAGGATTTGTTAATCATGTTACAGCCCGTAGGCAGACAGTAAGTAAAGTGCAATCGAGCTAAACAGGTGCTCGTCGGCTAAACGCCTCAAAAGAATATTTTTACAATAGAGTGGGAGAGCCAAAAATAACCCACTCGTTGCCAGGGTTCCGTCTAGTGGCCACCATCTGGCTGGGAAGTCGGTAGATCCTCTGGAGCTGCTCCGAAATCTGGCCACACAAAACCAGCTAGATCAGACCCCAGAAAGAGCAAGTGCCACGAAGGAGGCTTCACTTAAGAACTAAAACCAGCAATCAGCACAGGAATATAAATATAAATAAAATAAGGACTGGAATAAAAGGAAACATATCAGGATGATATACGACGAGATAACCATGGAACTATTCAGATAGCCAGGTTACAACCCGTAAACCAAACAAGGACCGGGGTTGTAACCCTTCGTCTGAACGGAGCTTGGTTTCTCACCATTTATCGGTAAAATAAATACAAGCATTCTGGTCATTCAATAGTCTGGAACAGGGTCAGGGCAAGACTAGACTGGTTGGACTCCATCCAATCACTTCACGACCAAGCAAGAACTACGGCTTGATACTTTAACTAACTAGGGTTGTCACAAGCCTAATTACTAACAAGATGCAGTGAGATTATTCCACAGCCACAAGCCCTGCAGACCATCCAGGTCACCCAGGTCGAGAGATTAGGGTTGAATTCAGGTGGGTACATCGTCCAGGAAACGTATGTACCCTTAGGTAGCTTGAAGGGTGCAACACATGACAGTATGCTGGAAATGTGCCCTACTCGACGGCAGGCTACAGATCCCAAGCGCGCCCAGGTAACGGGATTGCCTGTAGCTGGAAAATCTCTTTATGACTAATGTATTAATCTAGTTGTTAACCTTAGTCCATTTTAGTAGGTACTCCTGACCGTGGTACTCAGGAGTCCCCTCCTAGACATGATGTAAGACAAGACTGGATTATTTGTACAAGCACAATCATCCACGGTGTCCAGGTTATTCATACAAGTCATGTCATGTCAGGTAGCCGTCGCAACAGCTTATCAAGATATAACATGTCAGGTTTATCATGTCAAGGGTACTTGTCAGGAGGGCGCCACGACGGACCACTATCAGATCATGCTCAGGTCATTATGTCAGGAGTGCACCACTACGGGTCACTATCGTGTCATGCTCAGGTATCATTTACAACATATCAAGTAAAATCATGATTATCAAGTTCAGGACAAAAAGGCGTAAGGATATAAAATGGACGTTAAATATCTAATAAAATATCAATATACAGGGCTATAGAAGATCAAGGGTAATCAGGCTACACTCAAGCCAGGCTACGCTCAGGCTAGCGTACGCTCAGGTCTGCGTACCAAAGGATCCATACACTTCCAATGGGAAGCGTACGCAAGGGTCAGCGTACACAAGGGCACGCTCAAGCTACAGGTCAGCGAACGCTCAAGCTAGCGTATGCTCAAGACTGCGTACGCTCGAGCTAGCGTACGAAAGAGGCCAACGTACGTCTTCCTCGCTTAGGCTAGCGTACCAAGGCACGCGTACGCTCAAGCTAGCGTACGCTCAAGACATGCTGCCAACAGGCAGCGTATCAAGGTGAGCGTATGCTCACTAAAGAGCAGCGTACGAAGGCTAGCGTACGCTCGCTAAAGAGCAGCGTACGAAGACTAGCGTACGCTCGCTAAGGAGCAGCGTACGAAGGCTAGCGTACGCTCGCTAAAGAGCAGCGTACGAAGACTAGCGTACGCTCGCTAAAGAGCAGCATACACAAGTTAGCGTACGCTCACTAAAGAGCAGCGTACAGCTCAGCGGCATAAGCTAAAAAGCTAGCTCACTGTTCACTGTCTTCTCCAAATGGCAAGAACAGCAAGAACTCTAAGGTTGAATCTAAGCTTCAACAGTCCATATCTTGGTCAAAACAAGTCCGAATCCAACTTTCCAAAGGTCAAAATTGGGTAGAATGAAATGCTCTACAACATGGAACCATCAAAACTTGAAAACAAAGAAGTTTAATAGATCAAAACATCAAAAATCCGAAAATAGTAAAACTCTAGATCTACAAGAATTAAGGCCTCAAAATGGAAAATGACAAGTTCTAATGTGGTTTAGAATCATGAGAAGAAGCTAATAAAACCATCAAAAGGAGTTCTTTTCTGGAAGCAAGTTGCACTTGCCTATGGTGTTCTTGGTTGGTGGAGAAGAGTAATGGTGGGGGAAGGAGAAGTAAATGAGAATTATGGAGGAGAGAGAAGGTTGGTGGGGATAATAAAGAGGGGGGTTGTGGTGGAAATGAAGGAGAAGCATAGGCTAAGGTGTTCCACCCTTGGCCCATGATGAACCAAGCATTGGGCCGGCCGAACCAAGCTAACCCAAACCGAGAGTTAAACCAAGCCGAGAGCTAAATAAGGAATAATACAAGAAAAGACACGTACACGTATTTTCAAAATACGTAATATGAACCACAGACATTACAACTCTACCCACCTTAAAAGAATTCCGTCCTTGGAATTTAATTAAGAGGCTAGAGGGACAAGAACAAGCTACACTATTCATAGGCAATTATACTAGGCAATCAATCAATCATGCAAGCAAGGAATCGAAGGCAGGAGGCATAAGAAAGACATTATACCTCACGAGTCAAACAAGTCGGGATACCGCGATCGGATATCATCCTCACGCTCCCACGTTGACTCCCCCAAAGAGTGATGACCCCAAGCAACTCGGACTAACTTGATAGTCTTGTTCTTGAGGATCTTCTCTCTTCGATCCAATATAGACACGGGCCTCTCCTCATACGAAAGGTTGGTACCAACAACCAATTCCGAATGATTCAGGATGTGGCTCGGGTCCGGGATATACCGTCGTAATTGGGATACATGGAATACGTCATGCACCTCGCTTAGCGATGGCGGAAGAGCGAGACGATAGGATACATCTCCTACTCGCTCCAGAATGTCAAACGGTCCTATATACCTAGGACTAAGCTTTCCCCGTACACCGAAACGAATGACACCACGGTTAGGCGAAATCCTCAGGAATACATGATCGCTGAACGAGAACTCGAGAGGGCGCCGATGAGAATCGGCCCAATGGCGCTGGCGATCTTGGGCAACTCGAAGGTGATCTCTGACTCGTCTGACTACTTCAACGGTCTGAGCAATCATTTATGGACCAAGCATCTGCCTCTCTCCAACATCATCCCAGGCTAACGGGGATCTGTACTTCCTGCCATACAGTGCCTCGAACGGTGCCATCTGGATACTGGCCTGGAAACTATTGTTGTATGAGAATTCTACCAGGTGCAAATGATCTTCCCATGAACCACCGAAGTCAAGTGTGCAAGACCGCAACATGTCTTCAAGAGTCTGGATCGTGCGCTCCGACTGGCCATCCGTCTGCGGGTGATATGCCGAACTGAACTGGAGATGAGTCCCCAAACTCTCTTGCAAGCTACGCCAAAAGTGCGACGTAAATCTTGAATCTCGGTCCGAGGTGATACTGACTGGCACTCCGTGCAATCTTTCAATCTGCCTGAGGTACATCTCCGCTAGCTGAGCCGTCGACTGACCAACTCTAAACGGGAGAAAGTGCGCTACCTTGGTAAGCCTATCCACAATGACCCAAATAGCATCTCTACTAGCTGGGGATCTAGGTAATCCAGTCACAAAATCCATGGTCACATGCTCCCACTTCCATTCTGGAATCGGTAAGGGCTGAAGAAGTCCAGCCGGTCTCTGATGTTCGGCTTTAACTTATTGGCAAACCAAACACCGAAAGACAAACCGAGCTATCTCCCGCTTCATGCCATTCCACCAGAAGTGCTGACGGATATCACGGTACATCTTCGTACTGCCAGGATGGATGGAATACTGAGAACTGTGCGCCTTTGACATGATCTCCAGTCTGATATCTCCACTGGGTACACAAAGACGCTTACCATGTCGAAGTGTACCATCCTCATGAATACATAACTCTGGTCTTCGTCCTGTTTCACACTCTGCTCTGAGTCGCTGAAGCTTGGAATCTGCCGACTGCGCCATCCGGATCCTCTCGACTATAGTGGACTGAACTTGCATGCTGGCCATCAACGCCACACTGGAAGGGAGAACAACTTCAATACCCATCTTCTGAAGATCTGCTAACAGCTCTGGTTGCGCTGTTAGGAAATAAGCTCCGGCTCTCCTGCTCAATGCATCTGCTACGACATTGGCCTTCCCAGGATGATACTGTAAGCTGACATCATAATCCACAAGAAGCTCCAGCCACCTCCTCTGACGCATGTTAAGATCCTTCTGGGTGAAAACATACTTCAGGCTCTTGTGGTCGGTGAAAATCTCCACCCTATCTCCGTACAAGTAGTGCCTCCACAACTTAAGTGCAAACACCACTGCTGCCAGCTCCAAGTCATGGGTTGGATAATTCCTCTCATGCTCACGAAGTTGTCGTGATGCATAAGCTATTACCTTTCCATGCTGCATCAGAACACATCCTAAACCTCTGTCTGAAGCATCACAATACACTGAAAATCTTTCGGTTCCATCTGGAAGCGTAAGAATAGGAGCTGTTATCAATCCTCGCTTCAACTGCTCAAAAGAACTCTGACACTCTGCTGTCCAAGCAAACTGCGCATCCTTGCGGGTCAACTGCGTCAATGGCGCTAAAATTCGAGCAAAATCTGAAATAAACCGCCAGTAGTAGCCGGCTAATCCAAGAAAACTACGAACCTCTGCAACTGTGCTGGGTACTGGCCATGACTCAATAGCTACAATCTTCTGGGGATCCACTTCTACTCCTCCTCTGGTGATGATATGACCCAAGTACGAAATGCGATCGAGCCAGAACTCGCATTTACTGAACTTGGCATATAACTGGTGCTCTTTGAGGATCTGAAGAACCATACGGAGATGCTGCTCATGCTCCGCCTCACTCTTGCTGTAGACCAGGATGTCGTCTAGGAATACGATCACAAACTGATCCAAGTAAGGCATAAAGAAGCGATTCATGAGGTCCATGAATACTGTCGGCACATTGGTTGCTCCAAAAGGCATAACAAGGAACTCCCAATGCCCATATCTCGATCTAAAAGCCGTCTTCGGGATGTCCTGCTCTCTGACTCTGATCTGATGATAACCTGAGCGCAAATCAATCTTCGAGAATACTGAAGCCCCCTTAAGTTGATCAAACAAGTCATCTATCCTCGGAAGAGGGTATCTGTTCTTGATTGTTACTGAGTTTAAGGTACGATAATCAACACATAACCTGGACGTACCATCCTTCTTTTTCACAAGAAGCATCGGGACTCCCCAAGGCGATCCACTAGCATGAATGAATCCCTTGGTTCTGAGTTTTTTAATCATCTTGTACAATATCTCCAACTCTGATGGCGCCATCCTGTAGACTCTTTCTGATACTGGGGCTGTCCCGAGAGTCAAGTCTATAGTGAACTCGATCTCCCGCTCCGGAGACATACCTGGAAGCTCCTCTGGAAAAACATCTGGGAACTCATCCACTATCCTGGGCAACTGAACTGCTGCTACTGCCATCCGCAATACCGGAGGAGATGACTCAACCTCACCTCGAGAGAAAGAAAACTCCGGCTCTCCTGGAATGCTAAAAACAACCCTACCAATATGGCAGTCTATCCTATCATACTGGTTCCTCAACCAATCCATCCCTAAGACCACATCATAATCGGCCATCGGGAATTCTATCAATCTAGCGAGGAATTCCCTACCGCTAACTACGATCCGACACGAGGAAAACACTCTATCTACTCCCACAAGTCCGTTACCAGTAAGTATATTGAGCCTTACTGATAATGACTCGGGCTCCAATCCTATCCGTGTCGCGAATCGTGCAGACATAAAAGAATGCGATGCACCAGAATCAAATAAAGCTGAAGCTGAAAAGGTGTTGACGAGAATAGTACCTGCCACTACCTCACCTGGTGCCAACTCTTCCTCCACGGTCATCACCATAGCCTGACCGTGCCGTCGGGGCGCTGGTCCCCTCTGCTGAAACCCTCGCTGCCTACTCTGACTCAAGGCCTGGGCTTGCGCATATTGCTGGGGGCTTTGTTGCTGAAACGCCTGGGACTGAGGCGGCAAGGGCCTCGGTAATGGATACTGCTGCTGCTGCTGCTGGACCGGTACGGGTCCTCTCACCGAAGAACTAGAAAGGTTGGACGAGGATGAACCACCCCTGTTCGGGCAGGATCCAACCCTATGGTCTGGTGCTCCACAAGCCAGACACAATCTCTGTGCCCTGCGACATTCTGCCCCCACATGGCCTGGCTTCCCACAATGAGAACAATCCACTGCGGAAGATTGCTTCTGCTTCTGCTGCTGCTGAGGGTGCGTCGGAGTTGAATGCTGAACCGACGTTACTGAGACCGCTCGCCTCGGAGCTCCAATAGTCAAAGCCCTGGCTGCCGGGGCCGGTGCTGAAGACTGATTCATCTGGCTGTGAGATCTCTTCCGACCCCCGGTCCTATCCACAATCCTCTGGGAGGTATACTCATGCCTCCGGGCTGCTCTCAAGACGGCATCAAAAGTCTGATGCTCAAACTGTTCAACTGCCAACAAGATCTCCAAGTGAAGTCCCTGCTGGAACCGTTGGGCTCTATCATACTTGGTTGCCACCAAAGTGGAAGCAAACCGACTGAGTCTGGAAAACTCGGCCGCATATCCGTCGACCGTCCTGCCTCCTTGCTTCAGATTTGTGAACCTCGTCTGTAGATCGTACCGAGCTACAGCATCAAAATACTTGGTCTGGAATCTCTCCCGGAATACTGCCCAAGTAATGGGGGCTGCTAATCCAACGGCCTGCGCTGCCCACCAGCTACGGGCAAGATCTAACAACTGCAGGCGTACAATGGCTACCTTCTCGTTCTCTGGAGTCCTGGCTGCTTCTAGAATCACTTCTGTATCCTGAAGCCATGCATCTGCCGCGATAGCATCTTAACTACCGTCGAAGAATGGAGGGTTCAAGCGCTTGAAGCTGTTGGCAGCGCTGTTACCCTGATGACCACCCCGGGTCAAAGCCTCCGTCACTGCCTGGTGCAAGGCATCTCCACGCCGGTCTTGGGAAGCTATCAAGGTCCTGACGAGTCCTACCAAAGTGCCGTCATCATGTTCTACAGGTTGAACTGGCTGGACTGGTGGCTCTCCGCCAGAAGGCACGACTCTGGAGGCTACTCCGGAATGCTGGGCTTGATCTCCAGGTTGCTGCTGGTCCGCGGGAGGTGCTCCGCCCTGCTGGTCGGCAGGACCACGAACAATGCTGCTGAAGAAGACGACATAGGAAACAATAAGGAAGGACCAGGACAGATCAACGATACAAGCATATGATCAGGACAAGAATCCAGGGATTCAGAAGATACGAGCAGAGATCAAGGACGAATACTGATTGAGACATCTATTCGGTAAACCCTCACATATCTCGATTTACAAGACCTGCATGGGCCCCCACTTAAACCATGTCACGCCCAAGAACCAGAATACTGGAGAGCGGGGGCAGACATAGCCAGCTACGTATATTGAAATGGATTCTATCTCGCTATACGGTCACGGCTGTCTAGGATACATGAGGGTTTATCTACAAGCCAGCAGTCTCTTAAGGTCAAGAACAAGCCTATTGTCTCAATCACAAGCAAGTAAATAGATGTTACAAGATGTATGATCATTAAATATACAATAATAAGGCGTCCCAAATATTACATATTCAGCTGATCATGAAGCTAGTCGTTACAAAATGTTAGGACTAGCAAGAGTTTAGTCATACATGATCAACCCTAGGATTTGTTAATCATGTTACAGCCCGTAGGCAGACAGTAAGTAAAGTACAATCGAGCTAAACAGGTGCTCGTCGGCAAAACGCCTCAAAAGAATATTTTTACAATAGAGTGGGAGAGCCAAAAATAACCCACTCGTTGCCAGGGTTCCGTCTAGTGGCCACCATCTGGCTGGGAAGTCGGTAGATCCTCTGGAGCTGCTCCGAAATCTGGCCACACAAAACCAGCTGGGTCAGACCCAGAAAGAGCAAGTGCCACAAAGGAGGCTTCACTTAAGAACTAAAACCAGCAATCAGCACAGGAATATAAATATAAATAAAATAAGGACTGGAATAAAAGGAAACATATCAGGATGATATACGACGAGAAAACCATAGAACTATTCAGATAGCCAGGTTACAACCCGTAAACCAAACAAGGACCGGGGTTGTAACCCTTCGTCTGAACGGAGCTTGATTTCTCACCATTTATCGGTAAAATAAATACAAGCATTCTGGTCATTCAATAGTCTGGAACAGGGTCAGGGCAAGACTAGACTGGTTAGACTCCATCCAATCACTTTACGACCAAGCAAGAACTACGGCTTGATACTTTAACTAACTAGGGTTGTCACAAGCCTAATTATTAACAAGATGCAGTGAGATTATTCCACAGCCACAAGCCCTGCAGACCATCCAGGTCACCCAGGTCGAGAGATTAGGGTTGAATTCAGGTGGGTACATCGTCCAGGAAATGCATGTACCCTTAGGTAGCTTGAAGGGTGCAACACATGACAGTGTGCTGGAAATGTGCCCTACTCGACGGCAGGCTACAGATCCCAAGCGCGCCCAGGTAACGGAATTGCCTGTAGCTGGAAAATCTCTTCATGACTAATGTATTAATCTAGTTGTTAACCTTAGTCCATTTTAGTAGGTACTCCTGACCGTAGTACTCAGGAGTCCCCTCCTAGACATGATGCAAGACAGGACTGGATTATTTGTACAAGCACAATCGCCCACGGTGTCCAGGTTATTCATACAGGTCATGTCATATCAGGTAGCCGTCGCAACAGCTTATCAAGATATAACATGTCAGGTTTATCATGTCAAGTGTACTTGCAGGAGGGCGCCACGACGGACCACTATCAGATCATGCTCAGGTCATTATGTCAGGAGTGCACCACTACGGGTCACTATCGTGTCATGCTCAGGTATTATTTACAACATATCAAGTAAAATCATGATTATCAAGTTCAGGACAAAAAGGTGTAAGGATATAAAATGGACGTTAAATATCTAATAAAATATCAATATACAGGGCTATAGAAGATCAAGGGTAATCAGGCTACGCTCAAGCCAGGCTACGCTCAGGCTAGCGTACGCTCAGGTTTGCGTACCAAAGGATCCATACACTTCCAATGGGAAGCGTACGCAAGGGTCAGCGTACACAAGGGCACGCTCAAGCTACAGGTCAGCGTACGCTCAAGCTAGCGTACGCTCAAGACTGCGTACGCTCGAGCTAGCGTACGAAAGGGGCGAGCGTACGCCTTGCTCGCTTAGGCTAGCGTACCAAGGCACGCGTAAGCTCAAGCTAGCGTATGCTCAAGACACGCTGCCAACAGGCAGTGTATCAAGGTGAGCGTACGCTCACTAAAGAGCAGCGTACGAAGGCTAGCGTACGCTCGCTAAAGAGCAGCGTACGAAGACTAGCGTACACTCGCTAAGGAGCAGCGTACGAAGGCTAGCGTACGCTCGCTAAAGAGCAGCGTACGAAGACTAGCGTACGCTCGCTAAAGAGCAGCATACACAAGTTAGCGTACGCTCACTAAAGAGCAGCGTACAGCTCAGCGGCATAAGCTAAAAAGCTAGCTCACTGTTCACTGTCTTCTCCAAATGGCAAGAACAGCAAGAACTTTAAGGTTGAATCTAAGCTTCAACAGTCCATATCTTGGTCAAAACAAGTCCGAATCCAACTTTCCAAAGGTCAAAATAGGGTAGAATGAAATGCTCTACAACATGGAACCATCAAAACTTGAAAACAAAGAAGTTTAATAGATCAAAACACCAAAAATCTGAAAATAGCAAAACTCTAGATCTACAAGAATTAAGGCCTCAAAATGGAAAATGACAAGTTCTAATGTGGTTTAGAATCATGAGAAGAAGCTAATGAAACCATCAAAAGGAGTTCTTTTATGGAAGCAAGTTGCACTTGCCTATGGTGTTCTTGGTTGGTGGAAAAGAGTAATGGTGGGAGAAGGAGAAGTAAATGAGAATTATGGAGGAGAGAGAAGGTTGGTGGGGATAATAAAGAGGGGGGTTGTGGTGGAAATGAAGGAGAAGCATAGGCTAAGGTGTTCCACCCTTGGCCCATGATAAACCAAGCATTGGGCCGGCCGAACCAAGCTAACCCAAACCGAGAGTTAAACCAAGCCGAGAGCTAAACAAGGAATAATACAAGAAAAGACAGGTACACGTATTTCCAAAATACGTAATACGAACCACAGGCATTACATCTTTCCATAGCTGTCTGTGCTTGGAGATGTCGCAGCTGCCATGTACAGCAGATAGGAGGGAGCAGGAGTGGAGTGTGGGGTGTTTCACCCGACACAAGAGGACATGTTTCGAGTTGTGAATGTTGTCGGTCTTGACGTCGTCCATGAAGAGGATCCAGATATCGTGACAACTGGCGATGGACGAGGGGAAACGCTGCTGCAACTGGATGGACTTGAGTTTGTTTGGGGAAATTTTTGGTTCGATAATCACGAGGATGTCGATTCTGTAAATTTTTTTGAGACAGTTTAATCTTCTCAAGGTTGGTTTATTGGCCAGACTCCTAACATTCTACGAGAGGATGTTAAGCATTGAGATTGTTGGGTGGGGTGGGTTTGCTGAGTTTCGTGGCAGACCTAGTGGGTTCTGGTCATGACCTCTTTAGCACTTCCTTTGGCAATTCCTTTGTTGGATCTTCCCGTACTGTGAGCAGCCTTACCGCCCCTTTTCGTGATATATATATATATATATATATATATATATATATATATATATATATATATATATATATATATCATGTGTGGGTGGGTGGGGCGGGTGTTTGAGTCCTGGGGGGGCTCAGATTGCCTAGCCTCATGGGTTAAGGGGTAGCTAGGTTAGTTAGGTTAGTAGGTATATATATATATATATATATATATATATATATATATATATATATATATATATATATATATATATATATATATATATATATAAGGAATGATCAAGATCCCCACACTTTTTGCATCCCCAAGCATCCCCCCTATTTACACCGTTGAATGGTGCTTTAAGTCATCTAATCTTAACCGTTGATTTACCAATGGTTAAGATTAGATGACTTAAAGAACATCCAACGGATGTGTACATAGGGATGCAAAAAGTGTGGGGATGCCTATCCTTCCTATATATATATATATATATATATATATATATATATATATATATATATATATATATATATATATAATAAAAATATAGTTTTAAAGATTATAAATAGTTATAACTATTTATAGATACAATTTTTTTCGGTTATTGAATCTTAATCGTAACTAATCTAATATTCCTATTTCTTTTCGAAATTTGAAATTCTACATATCGGCCGTAGCTAATTGGACTATTTTGTACTCAATGGAATGATATGTTCCATCGTTTCTTGTGAATAAGGGATGTCCACGACTGGTCGCATCCTCTCGGCCGCATGTAAAGAGAGAGAGAGAGAGAGAGGAGTTGAGAATTTTCTTTTAAAAGGACAAATTTGTTCGGAGAAAACTTTGATACCGAAGGGGGTATCAAAGTTTTGATACCCTCTATGTATGACATGTGGGCCCCTCCTTCTTCGTAAAATGTGTAAACATATATATACATAAATATTGAGGGGACCCCACTTGTCATACAATATAGGGTATCAAAATTTGATACCCTCTTGGGTATCAAAACTTTGATACCCTCTTGGGTATCAAAGTTTTACTCAGTTTGTCCATTTTAGTCATGTGAAATCAAATCTAACATAATAACAGAGGGTAGTTAAATACTAACTTTAATTCAACAATAAATGGTAGCAAGAATCAAAATGCTAATAAATAGGAAATCGTATTATTTAATCGATAAGGTTTATTTCTTACTAACTATCTATCAAAGTGACACCAGGTCAAGCTAGTCAATTCTGCAGCAATGTCTTGCTTTCCATTTGAAATCCACCACCCAATCATGGTTTAATGATTCTCTCATCTTCCCCTTGACCCAAGGAGAACCAAAGGTCTTTCGCCATGTCCATGGGTCAAATCCAATCTCGACAGTTGAAAAATAAAAAGAGAAGGACTGTTCATTGCCCTATCTCCTTAAATTAGCACAGAGACCGAAGCCCCATGTTCCTCTCCTTTCCTGAGTTTCCTCAGTCTGTTTGTCTCCCGTGTTCCATTTTCGGAGAGAGAGAGAGAAAGAAGAGGTTATTAATGAAGTCTGGCGAGGGAGCATGGGATTGATAATGTTGGGGTGTTAATGTACGGCCAAAGACACATTAACTATAAACCCACATTCAATTCCCTGCTGCGCTGGAGCAGCAGCTGCTGCTCTTCTTGTACTACTATATAGAGAGAGAGAGTGAGGAAAGGAAAGCTTTTACTTGCAACTACATATCTTCTTCTCTGAGTCACCCATGATGCCCCTTCTAATTCCATCTTCCTACATCAGGAATCTCAGCCCATTCCAGTTGTTGCATACCATTTAATTCTACGTACTTTATAATCGGGAACCACAGGTCTATGTTTAGGATTAGCCACTCTATATGTTGATCATACAAATTTAGGTTTAGTCCGATTGTGTACATGACTTTGTAGTTTGGCTAGCTGCGATCGACTTGAGTGAAGAGCCGAGCATTGGGTGTTCCAAGTTAGCTTGTCTAGCTGTTTATAACACACCTGAGTCATCTCGAGCTTAACCTCGGCCATAAAATTTGTTAGTTCCGAGGTGTGGATATAGATAAAACAGTAGGCAGAAGCCTACACAGTAGGTGCCACAAATGAGGATTTTAGCAAGCCTACACAGTAGGTGCCACAAATGAGATAGATCTCAAAAACAAAATATGCATCCCTACTCAGTAGGTGCCTTAAAACCTGAAGAACAGTTCAGAGAAACAGAAAAAGAAGAAGAGGAGGATTAATCTGCTGGGTTAAAATACCGATGCTTAAAGCAAGATTCGCCTCTATACGATCCGCTTCCAGGAACCAGCCATGTTCAAGAGAACTTCTGAACGCTGTCAGTCAATATTTGTGACTTAAATGGACTTTCTGAACTTTACGGACTCCCTTAACTCTCTCTTGGTACTCTTGGAAAGGAGGCATGGGACTATATTTATAGAGTGGACTGAGGCCCCACCATCTTTCATATCTGATGGGACTAAAACACCAATACTCTAAAATAGAGTTTGATGTTTTACTTCAT
>JANAVB010016400.1:8539472-8602135 GCA_029216955.1 Iris pallida | reverse complement strand
TGCGACATGGAGATGTTCGGCCGAAGACTACTTGGTGGCTGTAAAGAGGCATAATGTATGGAACAATGTAATCCTTTGTGAGCTAGAGAGATCATGAGCGTTGTAGCCAATTGGCATATTAAGTTGGGCTATCAGAGCTTTGTAACCTTCAGTTCATTATGAATAAAAGAGATTCTTGTTGTATTCTTGTGTTTCCTTCCGCTGCTTATGTTATCAAATTGAGATAAATACTATGTGAACTGTTATCTTGCCTTGCACGAGCGCAACTCCAGGCTCGTGCAGCATCACGCCCCAGCGAGGACGATAATTCGGGTAAAATCTAGCGAGGACGAGCGATTTCCCGGATCGGGGCGTGACACAGCATGCGCCAGGACAGCATGCGCCAGTAAACAGCATGCGCCAGCAAACAGCAGGCAACAACTCTTTGCCAGCAAACAGCATGCGCCAGGAAATAGCATACGCCAGCAAACAGCATGCGCCAGGACAATATGCGCCAGGACAACATGCGCCAGCAAACAGCAGACAACAGGTTTTTGCCAGCAAACAGCATGTACCAGGAAACAGCATGTGCCAGGACAGCATACACCAGGACAGCATACGCCAGCAAACAGCATGTGCCAGCAAGCAGCATGCAACAGCTTTTTGCCTGCAAATAGCATGGCCAGGAAACAGCATGCGCCAGCAAACAGCATACGCCAACAAAAACAATGCAACAACTTTTGCCAGCAAACAGCCTGCACTGCTCATCATCTCCAACCAGCCTCCAATGGCCATGAAAACCCATGAACCAAAAGACCATAAATCACTCAAATAAGTCGAAATCAGACTTCCAATGGTCTAATTGGGTAGAATCAAATTTCCTATAACATGGAACCATCAAAACTTGAAAACAAGAAGGTTTGATAAATCAAAACCATAAAATCCAAAAATAGCTAAAACCTAGATCTATAAGAAAATATACATGAAATGTAAAATGACAAGAACTAAGGGGATTAGAAAGTTGCATAGAAGAGTTTAGAACAATAAAATAGCTACTGTTATTGCAGCTCCTACTTCTTCTTCTTTTTCTTCTTCTTTTTTCTTCTTCTCTTCTTCTTCTTCTTCTTCTTCTTCTTCTCTCTCTCTCTCTCTATATATATATATATATATATATATATATATCTGTCTATCTATCTATCTGTCTATCTACATCTATCCATGAACATCCACACACACATACATACGTACATGCATACTACCAACACCACCACTACCACCACACACATACATATATACTCCTAACGACCCAAAACCTTATCCGAATACCCAATTCTTACAATTCTGCCCTCTAGGCCTAGACATGTGCCCCACATAAGAATCTAACTCGCGCACGCGAGCAAAATGAGAAACGAGGCCCGAATGGCCAAATGGCCATTCTGGCGACTCCGGGGTGTCCGATTCGCGATACCGCGTGATACGGACACCAAACCTATCCGAATTCGACCCAAACTCTACCCACGTTCTAAATAATGATTAGAACCTATTCTAAGTACTAACTCTCGATTCTAGTATCGGTGCAAAAAGTCACCCGTGTGTTAGAACCCTAAAACTCCGAAAAGTCTATTTTTATGATTTCTCTCAAAACGACCCCACGTATCCAAATATGGACACGTACCTAGCCTCATCTCACCCAACTAAACTAATTAGGTCTAATTAGGTTAGGGATAACACCCAAACATGTCAATTTAGGATTTTTCCTAAAATTGGCACTAAACCTAGCCCGAATGTCCCGAATTGAGTCCAATGGGTTCCAACCTCTTCTAATGGGTTGTCCTACGCCTCAAGCATCCTCTAATATGAAAATAACACTAATTAGGAGTAATTACAAGATTTAGAGTCAGAGTTTATCTCTTGGGAGTTGGAATCCCAAGAAAAGTCCCAAAATTGGTTCTTTTTGGGTCAAGAGCCAATTCTATGCTTCCAACCCCTCCACGATAGGTTCTACCTAGATAAAAATTACAATAAAGATAAACAAGGGTTAGCACCAAGATTAGAGAGGATCTAGAGTATGGAAGAGAATTAGAAGAGATTTGACTTACTTTGGAGCTTAAAATCAAAGGATTTTGGCTTGGTTTGGAAAGGAACTCTCAAAGGAGAAGAAGAGAAGAACAAGATGTAAAAAAATGGAGTGGAGAGAGGTCTCCTTGCTGCCGGCCAGATTTGAGGGGTTTGGGGCATTTGGCAAATGTCCAAAATGCCCTCCAAGGCCCCTTTGAGTCAATTTTGTCTTATGTGGAAATTTGGGACTAAAAAGGTCAAGTTTAAATGACCAAATGGACCAATTAAGTCATGTGGGATTAGTCTAAATGCACTATACTAATTAGTGGGATTTATGGGCCATGTCTAGCTAAACTCTGGGTTCCAACTAGAGTCTAAGCTATCCGGGTCACTAACACAAGTCGAAATGAGCCAAAACTCAAATCCGATCAAACTAAACCCGAAAATACAATATTAAAATATAAACATTCTCAAAATATTAAAATATGAAAAATGACCAAAATTATAATACATAAATTTAAATATTATTAAAATAATATAAAATTCACCAATTAATCAAAATCCTAAATAATTCAAAAGTCACAAACTGACCAAAATACCCTTAGCCTAAAAGTGGTAATTAGCTAATCTAATCACATGGGTTAGGCCTCAATGGTCATGGTTAGTCTAGGCTAAGCAGCTCTAAGGTTACACTAGCCAAAGAACAAAATCACAAATATTAATTAAATTAAATTAAAATAATCAAAATCACCAATAAATCAATAACATGATTTAAACCTATTATTAAATAATTAATTTTACAAAAGTTTAAAATTACTCTCATTTTTGAAAACAGACAGTTACAATCCTACACCCCTTAGAAAAATTTCGTCCTCGAAATTCAAATTGGTTGTACTCTTCTCTAGGTCAAGCCCCCAACAAACAAAGATACTAAATTCTATCTAAAGTTATACAACATGTAATTCTAGGAAATAGGAACAAACATGCATATTTTAGTCTCTACAGTATCATGTTATTGCGTAGTTATTGTGGTGTTCTATTTATCTAGCATGATCATCACATATGCAAACTAAAGGTACTAAGAAAGCAATCAACAATCAATGGATGGAAAGAAACAGGTAAAAAGAAAGAGCAAGACCCTACCTCCTAGTCCAATGCCTGCAGGATCCTCAACTATCATCGCAAAAGCCCTGCCCTGACGGGGTATATCCCGCTGCTGGTGGGGGGCGTGATGCGGTGCCATAGGTGGTCTACCATGTGCTCCCTGAGCTGTACGACGATGGTTCGAAGGACAATCCCTCATCTGATGTCCCTCGGTGCCACAGTATAGGCACACACCCAAACGTCTCCTGCAAACCTCCCAGAGATGTCCGGACCTCTTGTAGTAGTGGCAAGTAGGTGCCTGCTGCGTCGGTCCCTGCTGCTGATGCCGGGGCACCTGCTGAACTAGTGCCCTAATCGGAGCAGGAATCTGCTGCGGGCGTTACAGAATAGAATGATGCTGGAGTTGAGGACGCTTAGCAGCCCCGCGCTGCTAGTAGTCCCGAAAACAGATCACGGTACCTCTTAGGCTTCAGGCCCCACTCCCGCTCTACCTTGTGGGCCTCCGCATAGATCTGGGTATAAGTCTCATAAAAGGAGGGAATGAGGATCTTGATATCCCAGATCAGCCCCTCTCTGAAACGTCTCGCCCTGATCTCCGGGTCACGAACCATGTACTCCGTGTATCGGCTCAGACGACCGAACTCTGCGGCGTACTCCTCCACAGATAAACTGCCCTGCTGCAGATCCTGGAACTGCCTCACCAGGTCGATCTTATCTGTAGGGAAAAGAACTTCTCCTTGAAGATAAGCTTGAACTCGGCCCAAGTATGGACCTCCCCAGCAAGGGCTGGCTCGTTCCTGAACCAGGTTCGTGCAATGTCTAACAACTACAAACCTACCGCCTCGACCTTCAGGTCGTTTGCGAGGCGGGAGGCCCTCATCTGCCGTTCGATATCCTCGAGCCAATCATCGACATAGACCACACCCTCGGTCCCGCTAAAGTCACGGGGTCCGAGCTTCTCGAAGTCTTGGATCTCTGTACCTCGGACGCGTCCTATGATGTGGAGCCCTCTGCTCCACGGCTGCTGTAGTGACCCGCTTCTCGCGGTCCACTACGTAATACCTACGGCTTGTTGACTCAGTCAGAAACTGAGTATTTGGTGAAACCTTTGCCGGTATCGATTGATCACGAATGAAATGTAATGAACCTTTCCAATTGATGGATTAGCTTCTATTGAAATGAATCCAAGAATTTTGCTGAATGTTTTCTCTTGCTGTTTGGTTTTGATGAATGCATTTTCGTGTTGGTTTTCGATGATTGGTTTTTATTGTTCGCTTTCATCGCATTTCGCATTCATTCTGAATCTTGAGAGAAAGAGATGAAGTATGCTAATCAACTGTTGGTGCCAATGTAGGGCACGTGAATTATTCGTGAACGGCGCGTGAAGTCTCTCCTTCTCTCAACTAAGATTCATCTCGGTGAGTTGCTTCAACCGAACAAACATTGATCTGTACGCCTAAAAAAAATGATCTCTAGTTCACTCTGTTGTCTTGTCCCAATGATCAACGATACCACATCCACAAAAGATAAGATAAGATAATTGAATTGAATCAAATGCAAGAATATGTATTGCTACTCTATCTGCTCGATAAGAATGATCATCTGTTCGGTTACCAAGTATGCTTGAAAATGTAGACATGTACAGACGAACTTGTACGTGTTGAGATGAATCTGAAGGCACGAAATAAACGTGTCGTATATCTGCATAAGTCCAA
Organism: Iris pallida; assembly: GCA_029216955.1. NCBI lineage: Eukaryota > Viridiplantae > Streptophyta > Magnoliopsida > Asparagales > Iridaceae > Iris > Iris pallida. The sequence goes on along the minus strand of JANAVB010016400.1, from coordinate 8,597,279 downwards.
GTGTGTCTCATCTGATAGAATGGCTAGAGCATGTATTTGGTCTCGGACAACTTGTATACAAGGTAATATTTGTCTCTCGGGTGGTATCTGGGGCACCTGGAACCGCTCGGCCTAGGAGAGATTATGAGCACCATGGGTAAAAAAACCCATGTTAAAAGGATAGCCGACATCTGAGTCCTTAGCGACGAGCTGAACCAAAGAGTCACAACGGCTAATCATGGAGATAACCCATGGACCAACATGTAGAATAGTCCACCTGCATGACCCAAATTACAACTTCAATATCTGCAAGAATGGACATGAATTACTCGTTATACAAATTGTGTTAACATGTTTTGTGCAGGGATGACTGCTGGCGTTGGTAAGTTGCTTATGATATATTTCTACTATCATGTTCTTATAAATTGTTAAAAAGAACCTAGACAAGTAGAAAGATCACTAGTAAATGTTAGCTCAACATATTGATTTAGTGCAGAGATTTGCGAGTTCGGCCAAAAGCCGCTCGCCAGTACATGATGTGTGCTGACCCACGTTATGGGCATCCTTTTCAGAAAGCAAAGGAGACAGGGGGATTTCAAGTGAGGCACCGAAGCTCGTCTAGCCCGGTAGAGCTCGTGGATCGCCTCGAAGTTTCATTTTCATTCCAGTCAAGTTTCAAGTTTTCATTTCCTTTGAAGGTGTCTTTCAATTCCAGCTTGTAATAAAAGATATGATGTATGGGCATTGCGGCTATTTTCAAAAGAGAGTTTCAAAGAGAATCATGTAGCCAATATAAGGCACTCTGAGTTTGCAAAGCTTGTACTTGTATTCCTATCAAGTTTATCATAAAAGAAGTATTTCCATTTCAAATCTCGGTGTCTAATATTTGGTTTTCTGCAATGAATGGGTACGTGCGTGTGTTTGCTTAACTAGTGGGTGCGTGTGTTTTGCTTGACTAGTTGTTTTTGTGCAGGTACATGGCCTTGTGCAAGCGCAACTTAGGCTTGCACGGCATCACGCCTTAGCGAGGACGATCGATCCCGCAGGGAACCAGACAAGATGGACGACCCTAGCAGGATCGGGGCGTGACAAAGTGGTATCAGAGCATGGCTTTACGTCCTTGGCCTCTTGTAAATATCATTTTTGAAAAAGTATATAAAGTATTTTGATGGCTTTCAAAATAGTCCCGATTTTGAGTTATGAAAACCAATGCCCCATACAATAAGTCCAATATTTTATGAGACTGACAGAAGTTATACTCTTTTTTTGTAGAGAAATGGCCCCTCCTCGTCCATCTGCCTCGACAGATCCGATAGAATGGATCATAACATTGTTGGAACTACAAAGACAGGATAGTGAGGAACGCAATCAAATACAACATGCCCAAATAGAGGCCCAGAAGAAACAGTTGGAGTCATTGACTCAACTTGTCACGGCGCTTGCGGCAAATCGAGATACCACCGCAGCGACTAAACCAACGGAAACGCCCGAGATTGAGCCCGTAGAGGGTGACGAGCCCCAGCCGGCGCAAAGGCAACTTCCTTTAGGCCAAAGGACTTCTTAGACGCGAAACCTCCGAAATCTGAAGGCAGACATCACCCGATAAGGTGATGGACTGGATTGATAAAATGGAGAGTCTGTTCGCGTTCGTAGGAGTTCCAAGTAGCAAGAAGGTAGTTTGTGCCGTTCTGCTTCTACGGCTGTGGGCGAAGGATTGGTGGAAGGCGAAGAAGCCGGCGCTGCTAGCAACGGCTAGAAATGAGAAGATCTCATGGGTCTCGTTCAAGAAGGCGTTTCTAGATCAATATCTGCCTCCAGCCATGAGTAAGAAGATGGAGGATGACTTCATCACACTGAAACAGGGAGATATGTCCGTGGAGAACTATGAGTCTGAATTTGCTAAGTTAGCAAATTTTGCTGCCGTTATGCTTCCCACCGAGCAGACTCGCATAAATCGATTCGTTGGAGGTCTGAATGACGACATCCAGTTAAGTGTGCTGAATCGAGAATGTGGGTCGTATTCTCAGGCCTTTGAGGTGGTGCTATAGGTGGAGCAGTTTTGCCTGAAAAAGCGTCAACGAAGGTGCAGTACGGTCGAAATCAGCCCGCTAAGAGATATCATGACGGAGAGAAAAAGACCGATGTGGAACCACGAAAAAAATAATCTGTACCCACTGCGGTCGACGAGGACATGCGAATGAAGACTGTCGCTATACGAAAGGTTTGGTATACAGTCACTGTGGAAAGCATGGACACACCAAGAAAGTTTGTCGTGTCGCAAATCATGCATGTTTTAGTTGTGGCCAACAGGGTCACGCCATTAGAAATTGTCCGAAGAGAAATCAAAATAAAGATGATAATGAAGAGCGTGGGCAGCTGCCAGGCCCACCGCCGCTCTGAGATAATCCGCACAATCAGCAATTACGGAATGCCAACACCGCGACAGCGCACATCTACAATCTCTCCACCTTACTTGATCCAGAAGTGGAGGTGAGTTTGTATCTTAAGTTTTGGGGACAAAACTTTTTCTCAATAGGTTATTATGTAGTGCCCCGCTCCTTGCGGTCCACTACGTAATACCTACGGCTTGTTGACTCAGTCAGGAACTGAGTATTTGGTGAAACCTTTGTCGGTATCGATTGATCACGGATGAAATGCAATGAACCTTTCCAATTGATGGATTGGCTTCTATTGAAATAAATCCAAGAGTTTTGTTGAATGTTTTCTCTCGCTGCTTGGTTTTGATAAATACGTTTTCGTGTTGGTTTTCGATGATTGGTTTTTATTGTTCGCTTTCATCGCATTTCACATTCATTTCGAATCTTGAGAGAAAGAGATGAAGTATGCTAATCAACTGTTGTGCCAATGTAGGGTGCGTGAATTGTTCATGAACGGAGAGTGAAGTCCCTCATTCTCTCAACTAAGATTCATCTCAGTGAGTTGCTTCAACCGAACAAACATTGATATGTACGTCTAAAAAAATGATCTCTAGTTCACTCTGTTGTCTTGTCCCAATGATCAACGATACCACATCCACAAAAGATAAGAGAAGATAATTGAATTGAATCAAATGCAAGAATATGTATTGCTACTCTATCTGCTCGATAAGAATGATTATCTGTTCGGTTACCAAGTATGCTTAAAAATGTAGACATGTACAGACGAACTTGTACGTGTTGAGATGAATCTGAAGGCACAAAATAAATGTATCGTATATCTGTGCATAAGTCCAAGTGTGTCTCATCTGATAGAACGGCTAGAGCATGCATTTGGTCTCGGACAACTTGTATACAAGGCAATATTTGTCTCTCGGGTGGTATCTGGGGGCACCTGGAACCGCTCAGCCTAGGAGAGATTATGAGCACCATGGGTAAAAGAAATCCATGTTAAAAGGGTAGCTGACATCTGAGTCCGTAGCGACGAACTGAACCAAAGAGTCACAGCGGCTAATCATGGGAATAACCCATGGACAAACATGTAGAATAATCCACCTGCATGACCCGAATTACAACTTCAATATCTGCAAGAATGGACATGAATTACTCGTTATGCAAATTGTGCTAACATGTTTTGTGCAGGGATGACTGCTGGCGTTGGTAAGTTGCTTATGATATATTTCTACTATTATGTTCTTATAAATTGTTAAAAAGAACCTAGACAAGTAGAAAGATCACTAGTAAATGTTAGCTCAACATATTGATTTAGTGCAGAGATTTGTGAGTTCGGCCAAAAGTCGCTCGCCAGTACATGATGTGTGCTGACCCACGTTGTGGGCATCCTTTTCAGAAAGCAAAAGGAGACAGGGGGATTTCAAGTGAGGCACCGAAGCTCGTCTAGCCCAGTAGAGCTCGTGGATCGCCTCGAAGTTTTATTTTCATTCCAGTCAAGTTTCAAGTTTTCATTTCTTTTGAAGGTGTCTTTCAATTCCAGCTTGTAATAAAGGATATGATGTATGGGCATTGCGGCTATTTTTAAAAGAGAGTTTCAAAGAGAATCATGTAGCCAATATAAGGCACTCTGAGTTTGCAAAGCTTTGTACTTGTATTCCTATCAAGTTTATCAATAAAAGAAGTATTTCTATTTCAAATCTCTGTGTCCAATATTTGGTTTTCTGCAATGAATGGGTGCGTGTGTTTTTGCTTAACTAGTGGGTGCGTGCGTGTGTTTTACTTGACTAGTTATTTTTGTGCAGGTACATGGCCTTGTGTAAGCGCAACTTAGGCTTGCACGGCATCAAGCCTTAGCGAGGACGATCGATCCCGCAGGGATCCAGGCAAGACGGACGACCCTAGCGGGATCGGGGCGTGACAGCTGCAAGGGCCAACTGATGGACATCCTCCATGCCCTGACGCATCGCGTCTGTCTGTCTCTGCTGAGCCTCAGCCTGGGCTCTCTGAGTCTCTAGCATCTGCTGGAGGAAAGCAAGCATCTGCCCCACATCTGTAGGCAGAGGAGGTGGAGGTGGAAGTATGTCTGCAACTGGCGGAGGAATCCGCTGTGCAGGAGGAGAAGAGTGCCCATATCAACCACTGGTACTGCGGTCGGAATAGCCGTAGCAATCCCGGGGCCAGCCCTCGAAACTGGCGGAGGAGTGCCCCCAAGAGCTGCTGTCGACACCCCGACTGCAACATGAGTATCTGGATCAGGTCCGCGAGTCATAGCAGACTTCTCCATGTCTGCGGACTCAGGATGCTGGGACCTGGTATGCACCATCCTGAAGATAGAATAAAGGAAGGAAATTAATATGGCACATGAAATATTATATCAAGGAGGACAGTTAGAATGCAAAAATCAATATCAAAAAGGACAGTTAAAAGATCAGCAAGTGGAAGTTTTCATATTTTGTGATTGAGTAACTTAACCTATAGCCTATCCTAGATACGTACCGCAGGCTCGTAATAGCACTCTAAGTCGAGCGCCACTACGACATCGCACTAATTACGACTCTCAACCTGCATGGACCACCACTAAAAATGTGTCACGACCCGCACCCTAGGTAGGGGCACAAGTGAGTGACCACGCCCAGCCTACACCGTAAAAACGACGTAGAACGCTATAGGTCTACTAGCCAACAAACAGTATATAATAACCTGTCATCTCCGTACGGAGGAATATAGTATGAAATACTGATAAACTCAATCACAATCTAGAAGGAAGAATCATGGCACGAAAACTAGATAGATAAAAACCACAAGTGCAATATCCAGCTCAACAACGAGAGAAAGAAAGAGTCACAAAGTAATATGGTTATACAATCCAAATATAATATAATAACATAAGTAGCAAGCTGGAGACAAGGTCCAGTCCAAAATGTCTATTTTAACTAAACTAAGCTAGAGGCTCGTCGGGCGGAGCTAAGCCCTGCTGAACTAAGGTCTCCAAGTCTAAGCCACTACATCAACCGGATCGTAGTAGGTACAGCAATCCTCCTCACCGTCATCTGTAATATTTTTTCAACATATCCATTCAGGATGGAACGAGTACAAAATCTCAAACAGCAGTTCTAGTTATACAATATTGAAAATATAGCAATAGATAGAGAGAATATACGGTAAAGTAGAGCGTACATGCATCCTGACAGGGTATATCCAAAACTGTAATAAGATAAGCAAGAGAACAGTGTATAACATGTACGAAATCTGGAACTGCTATCTATGTGAGTTTAGCACTAGTTTCAACATGTGATCGGCTTAGAACTTGATACAATATTTGGCCTGGCTAATCATACGTGAGTGTATGATTAACACTATACAATGATGATATAATATAATACTGTGGGGTATTGATCACATATCTACGCTAACACCCCCATCCCTGACTAATATAGTGGATCCAGTCATGACACGTCATGACACGTGATTCTCTGAGAAGGTAACTAGCCTTCGCAGGAATCCTGTCTATACAATGCACAAGGAACTAAGAAGACTTGTACAAGGCATACCATATATAAGAGGAATAACATATTATGACGGGATCTAGACAAATACTAATCCGTGTGAACAATGTGTCAAGAGAACAAGGATATCTACACTAAATACTAGAAACAAGACGATATCATAAAACAAAAATATTATCAGAGAATGTACTCGCCTGTGATGTGATGGATAAGTCGACTGAGTCCAAGAACAGTACCTCGAGGACCTATAGATGGAATACTGTATCAATATAATAGTTTGGAAGTGAAATTAAGTCATACTGAGTCAAAATAGGTCAAGACACGTCAAACTAAGTCAATCTAGGTCAAACAAGGTCAAACTAGATTGTATAGGGTCAATCTAAGTCATATTAGGCCTAACAAAGTCATACTGGGTCAATGCAAGTCAAACAGAATTAAACTAGGTCGATTTAAGTCAAAGGTTGACTTACAGTTGACTTTTGGTCAACTGGTCAACTCTGGTCAACTCTAGGTCAACTTTAGGTCAAACTTGACTAACGTTGACTAACAGTTGACTTTGGGTCAACTGGTCAAGTTCTAGTAAATTTTAGGCTACGGTTGACTTTTGGTCAAAATAGTCAACCGTGGTCAACCAGGGTCAAACTAGTCCAAGTCCACTATTTCTAACCATTACCAACCATAATAACCTAATTTTAGCTATATCTTAAGGTATTAAACCCATATGTTATGAAATGGGTATTATCCCTACTTATCCCGTTTACCCTCTCTACCCCAATTACTAAGGCCAAATAGCTTTTCCATAGGAGTTCCACTCCCGGCTTCCTAGGGTAGTAGAATACTAACCCACACTAACATTACCTACCAAGTTTTCTAGGTAAGTGGACATCCATTCCATCTTACGGTTCATGTTGTTGATTTATCCATTATCTTGGTAAAAATCCCACTTTAGCTTCTAACCCCCACTCTAGGCTTTTCCACTTCATCCTAAGGTTTCTCCCACTCTCTATTATGGTATTCCAACCTTCTTCTAGTATCTCGATAACGTATCATGGTATCTTGATACTAGAAAGTCCAAAGAGTAAATTCTCATTACCTACTAACATGCGGCTTAGCTTATTTTATACCACTCTAACCACTAGTTTTCTAACCAACCTACACCACGCTAACACTCACTAATCAAGGGGTTGTATAGTAGAAATATGGTAGATATAGGGGGGTATATAGGAGGGTCAATTAGAGGTGTATTGGGGGGTCAAATGGGGCTCAAAGCGGGGGTTTACTGCTGATTTCAGCAGCTAGTACTAAGCTGCTGCTGCTGCTCTTGAACAAGGCTGCTGTGAGCAGCCTATACTGCTGCTGTAGCTACTGTTATTGCAGCTCCTACTGCTGCTATTGCAGCTCCTACTTCTTCTTCTATTATATATAATATATATATTATATATTATATATATATATTATATATATATATATATATATATATATATATATATACATATCTATATATCTATCTATCTATCTATCTATCCATGAACACCCACACACACATAATATACATACATGCATACTACCAACACCACCACACACACACACACACTACCAACACCACCACTACCACCACACACACATATATATATATATATATATATATATATATATATATATACATATCATATATCTATCTATCTATCTATCTATCCATGAACACCCACACACATACATATATACATACATGCATACTACCAACACCACCACCACACACACACACTACCAACACCACCACTACCACCACACACACACACTACCAACACCACCACTACCACCACACACACACATACACATATACTCCTAAACGACCCAAAACCTTATCTGAATACCCAATTCTTACAATTCTACCCTCTAGGGCCTAGACACATGCCCCACACAAGATCTCTAACTCGTGCACGCAAGCAAAAACGAGAAACGAGGCCCGAATGGCTAAATGGTCATTCTGGCGACTCCGGGGTGTCCGATTCGCGATACCGCGTGATACGGACACCAAACCTATCCGAATTCGACACAAACTCTACCCACGAGTTCTAAATAATGATTAAAACCTATTCTAAGTACTAACTTGCCGATTCTAGTGTCGTGTGCAAAAAGTCACCCGTGTGTTTGAATCCGAAAACTCCGAAAAAGCCTATTTTTATGATTTCTCTCAAGACAACCCCACGTATCCAAATATGGACACATACCTAGCCTTATCTCACCCAAACTAACCTAATTAGGTCTAATTAGGTTAGGGATAACACCCAAACATGTCAATTTAGGATTTTTCTCAAAATTGGCACTAAACCTAGTCCGAAAGTCCCGAATTGAGTCCAATGGGTTCCAAACCTCTTCTAATGGGTTGTCCTACGCCTCGGCATCCTCTAATATGCAAATAATACTAATTAAGAGTAATTACAAGAGTTAGAGTTAGGGTTTACCTCTTGGGAGTTGGAATCCCAAGAAAAGCCCCAAAATTGGTTCTTTTTGGGTCAAGAGCCAATTCTATGCTTCCAACCCCTCCATGCTAGGTTCTACCTAGATAAAATTATAAATAAAAGATAAACAAGGGTTATCACCAAGATTAGAGAGGGATCTAGAGTATGGAAGAGAATTAGAAGAGATTTGACTTACTTTGGAGCTTGAAATCAAAGGATTTTGGCTTGGTTTGGAAAGGAACTCTCAAATAAGAAGAAGAAGAAGAAGAACAAAATGTGAAGAAAATGGAGTGGAGAGAGGTCTCCTTGTTGCCGGCCAGATTTGAGGGGTTTGGAGGCATTTGGAAAATGTCCAAAATGCCCTCCAAGGTCCCTTTGAGTCAATTTTGTCTTATATGAAAGTTTGGGACTAAAAGGGTCAAGTTTAAATGACCAAATGGACCAATTAAGTCATGTGGGATTAGTCTAAATGCACTATACTAATTAGTGAGATTTATGGGCCATGTCTAGCTAAACTCTGGGTTCCAACTAGAGTCTAAGCTACCCGGGTCACTAACACAAGTCGAAATGAGCCAAAACTCAAACCCGATCAAACTAAATCCGAAAATACAACATTAAAATATAAAAATTCTCAAAATATTAAATATAAAAATAACAAAAATTATAATACATAAATTTAAATATTATTAAAATAATATAAAATTCACCAATTAATCAAAATCCTAAATAATTCAAAAGTCACAAACTGACCAAAATACCCTTAGCCTAAAACTGGTAATTAGCTAATCTAATCACATGGATTAGGCCTACATGGTCATGGTTAGTCTAGGCTAAGCAGCTCTAAGATTACAATAGCCAAAGAACAAAATCACAAATTACTAATTAAATTAAAATAATCAAAATCACCAATAAATCAAACATGATTTAAACCTATTATTAAATAATCAATTTTACAAAAGTTTAAAATTATCCTCATTTTGAAAACAGGCAGTTACATTAGTTAATGTAGAAAGCTGTAGTCACTGATTGGCCGTGAGCGATTGTATGGTGTAGATTCAGTGCTCGAATATTGCAGGCATGATCGAATGATTGTCACTTTTAACAATAAAGATCAGAGGCTAAGTTCAGTTCAGGCGAAGGGTTACAACCCCGATCCTTGTTTAGTTTAAGGGTTGTAACCTGGCTCCCGGAGCAGTTCCGTGTCCTCTCTTCGTTTATTGTCTTATTGCACCCTACGTCATGCTCGTCATGTTTTACTTTACCAACAAGATTTAGAGACGAAGTTCTATTCAGGTGAAGGGTTACAACCCCGGTCCTTGTTTGGTTTAAGGGTTATGACCTGGCTACTTGAATGGTTCCCTCGTACTCTAATATTACTGTTGTTATTTTTTTATTTATCAGGCTCTTTCATAATTACTTTTAATATTTGTTTCTGATATGCTGGTTTTAGTTCTTATGTGAAGCCTCCTTTGTGGCACTTGCTCTTTCTGGGATCTGACCTAGCTGGTTTTGTATGGCCAGATTTCGGAGCAGCTCCAGAGGATCTATCGACTTTCCAGTCCGATGGTGACCACCAGGCGTAACCAGGGCAACGAATAGATTTATTTTTGGCTCTCCCACTCCATTGTAAAATTGTTATTTTGAGGCGTTTAGCCGACGAGCACCTGTTAGCTCGTATTGCATACCTTATTTACTGTCTGCCTACGGGCTGTAACATGATTGACAGATCCAAGGATTGATCATGTATGACTAAAACTCTTGCTAGTCCTCACATTTTGTAACGACTAGCTTCATGATCAGCTAAATATGTAATGTTTGGGACGCCTTATTATTGTATATTTGGTGATCTTATATCTTGTAACTTTACTTGCTTGCTTGAGATTGAGAAATTTAGGCTTGTTATTGACCATAAGAGACTGATAGATTGTAGTTAAACCCTCATGTATCTAGACAGCCGTGACCATATAGCGAGGTGGGTTACACTTTGATATACGTAGTTGGCTATGTTCGCCTCCGCTCTCCGGTATTCTGGTTCAGGGGCGTTACAATACCCCTTCGTTCCACTCCCATTACTCCCACACCTCCGCCAACCGCATCTTCACTTCCTAATCGACTCCGATCTCACCTACTTCCTCATCGCCGCCACCGACACGACGAATCCCATCGCTCTGCTCTATCAGATCCGTAACAGATTCAACAACGGCACCTGACCCACTCAATAACAGTTGCTCGATATAATTACAACAATCTCGGAAGGAGGAGAGGAACGACCGCCGCGATGGCGACGACGGCGGGGGCGACGGAACGACAGCGGAGCTGGCCGTTGTCGGGTTCCAGCTCCACCAAGGCCGCCTTCTCAGCCAACTTTGCATGAAAAGTGGAGGGGGTCGGGGAGGTCGGGGAGGGGGGGCGGCGGAGGCATGCCGACGACGGGGAGGGGGCAGACACTGAAAACATAGGGGATACGGGAAAGAAGATAGGGGTATTTTGGTCAAAAAAATGGTCAAAGGGGTTGACCGTAAGTTGGGAACGAAAACCGTCAAAAGTGGGAGGTACCTTACATTGTTGTAAACTTGTGGGGTACACCTTGAATATACAGAAATAAAGTCGGGTGCCACTCAAAATTTCTCTTAAATAAAACTTGTAATGAATATTTATTAGGATAATTCAGAAATTTTCATATGGGGTAAAGAAAATTATTCAAATTGTAAAAAAAAATAAGAAGTTTATCGAAATTGTAATCGGAGTAACGAAACGACATTGGAGATAGCGTGTCGTAGTGGTCGGACGGGAGGGGGATGACGCGCCACCACCCATGGCGCGCGCTAGGGGGACGCGCCACCACCCATGGCGCGCTGGATGGAGAGGGGACGGGAGGGCTCACAGAGAAGACAGCAGGGCAGGGGGGCTCATAGAAGACAGGGGGCTCACAGAGAAGACAAGGGGGTCTCTGGCGCACGCCATGACCCATGGCGTGTCCCGTAGGGACTCGGTCTGCGCGCCACCACCCATGGCGCGTCCTAGCGCGGCCACCACCCATGGCGCGTCCTGTGCCACGCCTCCTTTGCTGCCACCACGCGCCATCTCCAATGTCGTTTCGTTACTCCGATTACAATTTCGATAAACTTCTTACTTTTTTTACAATTTGGATAAATTTCTTTACCCCATATGAATTTTTTTTTTAACTTTCATCCCACTTATATATGCAGTTGTAAAGACTTACATTACACTTTTTGTCACTAAAAATATTTTTCGTGACAAACAAAATATTTTTTGCAACAAATAAATATTTTTCGTGACAAAAATTGAAATGTAAGTCTAATAAAATTTAAAAATATAATGTAAGTACAAATTCATATTAACAAGTGGGATAAAAGTCAAAAATTCTCATATTTATTTTCAGTTCAAATAGTTGCAACACTGTGACAGTTATAAGTGGCATCAAGTATGAATGTGACTTTTTTTTCCCTAAAAGAAATTGAGTTGAATTTCACTTTATTTATCCATATTTATAATACATTTCATCCGATTAACATGATACATACGATATACTTTACTTTTGACGAAAATTGTCTCCAACTCACGGCTAACTTTTTTGACCAAAATTTTGGACAAAATATCTTTTTCATCTTTTGACATCGCAGGAGTTGACCGTCAGTAGGAGGATTTTCGTCAAAAGTGAGGTACCTTACATATGGTAATTGGGTGGGATACGTCTTGAATTTTGATTTTAAAAAAAAGTGGAATACAGCTCAAAATATCTCCTTTTTTTCATATATATTAATTATAAATTAGTTATCAAAGAGAAATACAACAAGTTTGAGTTGTCCCTACTTATTTTGTCATAATTCAAGATATATCATACCGAATTACCAAGATATATAAAACTTTTCACTTTTAACGGTAACCGTCAATGACTAACCTGTATGAAGCAGTGCATGCCACTGTATACGGATTTGCTCCCAATCCTCATATGTTCTTAGCCTTAGCTGAGAGATACAATTACAGGACGGGAACCTTCATGACCCAGGTGGAGAGATGGGCTTTGCACTCCACGAGATGAAGTATATCTCGTATTTGCCCATGGCGGATGCTCCGTATGAGGAGTATGTACCGACAAATGATGAGTTGAACAAGCTCAGAAAAGAGAATGCAGAGATGGTGACAGTGTTCGAAGAACTATTATGCCATTACAAAATCTGTTCTCTATTTTACAAGAGTGCTACCGCCAACACTTGTTACTTTTCAAAGTGGCTACCATATCTGTTTCTCAATCATATAGAAGAGAAGAAGACCAAAGAGAATGAAATGCTACCCAACCTTCTTTAAACCTTTGAGCAACGCAGAGGTTATAAAGTTAATGGAATAGAGTGGTCACTTTGATAAAGAAGTAAAAGATGATCATGAGTATCCTCCTTTGAAGAGAGGAGACAATTTGGAAAGTTACTTGAGAATGGGCTATAGACCCATGTCAGAAGAAGCAAAATTGGCGGGATTCTTAACATACTGGCTTCGAAGGTTCGTGGTTCCCGGATCCAGTACCGTGGATCGTTTTCACCGTGGCGTCCTATTTGCAGCTGTTAAGTTAGTCTTCGGCTACAAAACGGACTTGCTATCAGCAATGACCTGTAAGCTAAACGCTAGTCTTCGTTTATACGTCAACTTGATGCTGAAGACGAAGGGAGAGAAAGAATTCCCTCGCTTGGAATTGCCATACACATATTTGTTTGGATGGTTACTTCTTCACTATCCAACCTTAATGGATCCTGGCATGGGACAAGTTGATGGGAGTTTTCTTCGCAGATATTCTCATGGGCAATGGAAATACACTTCTTTAACTGAGTGTAGATTTATGTTGAATCTGAATAGAGGATGGAACTTCTGCTGTGCTCCTTTTCCTGCTGGGTACGATCAGATGCCCACAAATATGGTAGATTAAAAAATGCAACCTCTGACTCGTGCCGCCTTTGAATGGTTGAAGACGATTCGACCATCTCATCTGGTCTACCGGTTCGAAGAAGAGTGCTATTTAGAACCATATCTTCCTAGCCGATTTGCTCGGCAGTTTGGGTATGATCAGTTCCATGTAGGGAACGCAATTACCTGCCTCCAAGGCAAAGGTTATTTGATAGACGGGGCAAGAGCTTGGGCTTATTATAATGCTCATGATACAAAAGCCACCTTTTCCATGCCAGCAAGGAATACTCCTCAGGGTCCCCGGATGCTTTTTACATACTCCGTGTTTTACACATCCGCGAATACTTTTGTCGAGAATTTTAATCTCGCAGATAGTTTCGCTACTGCAACAAGATTGAGGAGAGGGATAATTGCTCAATCGATCCCTATAAATGAGGAGGCGCAGGAGCCGGCGGATGCACCTCTAGAAGCTACTAGGGATATTGTGTTCCCACAAGAGGTGAATGCACCACTACGTGTTTCTCTGAAAGTAGGTAGATCTCCCGCAAAGAAAAGACGAAGAGAGGAGCTTCCTGCTCCAGCAGCGAAGAAGAAATTGATTCTAGACCTTTCTTCCGAAAAAGTCACTACAAGATCTCAATCTCGGCAATTGGCCGAAACACATCAAGAGGCTGCCACCACACCAACTTCTGTACAGAAACAGGCAGGGCCGGTAAATATAGAAAGTCCTGTCAGACCTTTACATAGAAAGAAGAGGGTAGTCACCAGAAGACATTTAGAAGAATCTTCTTCCAGACAACTCTTGACTTCAATAGATGCTGCAGCAGGAATTCTAATGGCATCTCCCACTCCTATTTCTGAATCTAGGAGCAAAACTCTTAAAGAGAATGAACAGAGGGGGGATCTTATTCCAAGAACTGAGGTCGAAAAGCCTGGAGAAAATATCTTAGAGGGAGAACAAAATGTTGTACGACCTCATCCACTTGTCGTGGAGACTACTCAACCTCCTCTTACTCCCAGGACTCTTCGTGAAGAAGAGGACCGTGAAATGATTGCAGCTCTGGAGGATTGCAGTTATAGCCTGCAAGACGATCGGACTGCTACTAACAGTGGGAATGCAACAGCAGAAGAAGAAGACGAAGAGAGTTCTTCGACTGAAAATGTTGATGAGTATATGCAAGATCCTGAAAAGGATAACGAAGAACATAATCTCTTGATACTGCCGATGATATTTCAAATCCTAAAAAGGATATTGAAGTGGAGGCATCTATAGAAAATGTTGCTGAAAATCCTGTTGAAAATATTGAGATAGAAATATCTCCTGAAGAAACAGTTGATGAAGGCGTGCTGAAAGAAAATCCCGCCACTAACCCTCATGGTATAAAAACGAGATCTAGCAATCTTCTCTTTTAAAATGAACTGATAATTAATATCTTTATTTTATAATTCTTGCAGATCTTGAGATTCTGCCAACACCTCCAATGGACCTGGCTATAATGCCTATACCAACGGTGGTTGTTAGTAGTAGTCATCACTTATCTTGTGGTTCTAAGGCGGGCAACAGCCAGGCTGTCGTAGCTGAGGCTACTTCTGCGCAAAGAGAGTCTATTCCAGCAAGAGATGCACTTATTGTTAAACCAAACCAAGGTAAGATTTGTTCTTATTTGATCTTCTTGTTCATCATCAAACAATTAGTAAAATAAGAATTTTACTATTGCCGAGGATCAAACAGGAGGAGCGACCAGTTCTACCCTGGCTCCTTTATTTAAAGAATCTATTGTCCAACCACAAAGAATCGAGCAACCTGCTACACCATCCTCAACAGGAATAGCAGCGACTCCTGGAACTTTGGCCATCAATCAACAAGTTGTCCAATCTTTTACCAGATGCTTCTTCGAGTCACTGGGATCTCTTGTCCATAAAATGATAGAGAAAGAAGGGGCTGACTTCATTATGGTTAGGAAGCCAACTTCTTTCTTAATAAGAGCCATAAGAGACCAAGGAGACGAAGCTCAGGCTACTCTCCTTGAACACATTTTGAACGTGTTAGAAGTCTCCATCAAGAAGTACAAGGAACTTAAGAAGAAGGATATAGATTCTTTAGTACAGGCTGAATTTGAGCGATTGGCTCAAGCTGCTGATATGGAAAGGTTAACTCTTCAAAATCTGTTAGAGGCTCATTCTGCAAAATCAGCTGAATACAATTCTAAGATAGAATCAGTTACTTTAATGGCTGAAAGCAAAGGACGATGACTTGCTGAGCTGAAAGCAGAAATTATTCGCCTCCAACAAGAGTTTGAAGAAGAAACTGTTAATCACCAACTGGTGATTGAACAATTCAATGCTTTAATTGAAGAGAGAAATGAGTATGAGACAACTCATGGTGCAGAAATCACCCGCAGGACAGTGGACATGCCCATTTTTGATGAAGAAAGCGGGATGGAGGAAGCAAGAAAGATAGTAGCATCAACACACGAAGAAGAGCTGCAGACACTGAAGCAGCAAATTGACAATCTGATTGTCCCTCCTTCTTGATTTTGTATTTTATGTTTTGTTGCTGTAGCTATTTTTTTTGTAATATCTCATATTTTGATATAAAAGACATTTTGTTGTGGCTCCATTATTTATTGCATATCTTATTCAGATATAAATAATAGATAGACATGATATATTTATTATCTCAATTTTGACAACTTAATCGAAAACGACAAGTTGCTGATGTGAATAATGAACGATGATGAATCGTCAATGTATGTAAAATGAATGAACGGGAAAAACCGTCAAGTGATGATGAACGAACGGGTGAACCGTCAAATGATGATAAACGAACGGGTGAACCGTCAAATGATGATGAACGAACGGGTGAACCGTCAAATGATGATGAACGAACGGGTGAACCGTCAAATGATGATGAACGAACGGGTGAACCGTCAAATGATGATGAACGAACGGGTCAACCGTCAAAATGAAAATGAACGGATGAACCATCGGGTATTTAATGAACGGACTAACCGTCGGATGAATGTGATAACTGAACGGATGAACCGTCGGTTATTAATGAACGGACGAACCGTCGGATGAATGTGATAACTGAACGGATGAACCGTCGGGTATTAATGAACGGACGAACCGTCGGATGAATGTGATAACTGAACGGATGAACCGTCGGGTATTAATGAACGGACGAACCGTCGGGTATTAATGAACGGACGAACCGTCGGATGAATGTGTCGCTTCGTTAGTTGAGAAACTTCTGCCTATAAATATAGCAGAAATCTGACAGGAACGAACACTTCTACTCTTCAACATAAAAATGTCTTCCGGAGAAGCATCTAAGAAGGCTGAGACTGCCTCGAAGGTTCCGAAAGGTACTGAAGAACGCCCTGCCGATCCAGTTCAGCCGACGGAGGCAGAAGCAAGCGAAAGTTCGTCTGCACCCCAGCCACCGCGGGACATTCTGGACTTCCTGCTCGAACCAGGAAAGACTAAAGAAGAAGAAGCCATGAGGATGGCCGCCTGCAAGTTTCTTGTGGGATCCAGTAAGGGGGTTCTCGGCTCTTTTGCTGACCGCATTTTTGAGAAAGACGGCAGTGGCCCTCGTCCCAATGTAGAAAAAGATAATAGTGACTTTTAATATTATGTACTATCATATAATGAAATAAAACTTGAATTTTATTTATGAACTTGACTCTGTCTGATGATTTACAAGCATTTTATATTTATACATAATACTTCTTTAAAAATTTGCCATTGATAGGCATCATAGCAACTCGACCATCAAGCTCCGAAAGTTGATAAGCTCCATTTGAGAAGACTTTCTTTACAATATAAGGACCTTCCCACTTCGCATCGAATTTCTCTTTGCTCATATGAGTCATAGTCATAGGACGTCTGACCGTTAGAACAAGTTCTCCTTGCTGAAATGTTCTGATTTTAACTTTGCGGTTGAAAGTCTTTGAGATGCGGGCTTGGTATAACTCAATGTGCTGTTGAGCCATTAATCGCTTCTCATCAAGTGCTTCCAATTCTTGAAGTCGAAGAAGGTCGTTATTCTCTGTAGTGAGCTTATTAGCAATGGCAATCCTTAAAGAAGGAATTTGCAGCTCTAAAGGAAGGACAGCTTCACAACCATACACCAAAGAGAAAGGTGTAAAGCCTGTGGGATTGCGGACCGTAGTTCGGTAAGCCCAAAGACATTCACCAAGTTTCTCGCTCCAATTCCGTTTGTTAGTGGATACAAACTTCTTAAGGAGCTTAATAATGGTTTTGTTAAAGGCTTCAGCTAAACCATTAGCCACAGGATTGTATGCTGTTGAGGCGACATTGTCAATCCGGTGATCATCGCAGAATCTGGTGAACTTCTGGCTGATGAATTGAGGTCCATTGTCATGGATAATTCTTCGAGGTACACCGAATCTATAGATGACGTGGTGTTTAACGAAGTTGATGACACTGCTAGTCTTGACTTCAGCCAGAGGAATAGCTTCAGCCCACTTGGAGAAGTAGTCGGTTATCGCCAATATGAATCGATGTCCTCTAGAAGAAAGAGGATTGATAGGACCTATAACATCCATGCCCTAAGATTCGAAAGGCCAGGAAGCAGCAGTCGGGTGTAAGAATTTTGATGGTTGATGAATGAAATCTGCATGGATTTGACAAGCACGACATTTCCTTGCATATTCAATGGCATCTGATACCATAGAGGGCCAGTAGTAACCCATGCGTCGGATGCGATCCTGTAACTTAGGACCAGGTTGATGTGCTCCACAGACACCGTCGTGAGCTTCACGCAAAACTTGTTTAGCTTTATCACCAGCGAGACAACGTAGAAGAAGACCGTCATAAGTTCGTCGATAAAGTGTTTTGGTAGTTTGATTATAGTAGAATCAGAGAGATCGTCGTCGAATACTTGTAGCCTCCTTAGGATCTTCAGGAAGTATATCATGAACCACGAAATCGATGAAAGGAGTTCTCCAATCGTCATCGATAACATTGACTTCAACAAAATTGCTAAATTCAATATTACGATTATTCTTAATACAGAATAATTCTCGGTTGGAGATAACCACCACCTGCTGTCTTTTGATAGGGATGGCTAAGACAGCTGCAAGATTAGCCAAAGCATCTGCTTCGGTATTGCAAGCTCGCCTAACATAGTCGATGAAGAAAGCTTTAAATAATATAGCTATATTGATTGCTGCTTCATGATAAGGCACCAGGTCTTGATGACGGACTTCATAGGTTCCTCTAACCTGATTAACAACCAGCTTAGAATCACCGTAGACTTCGAGATATTCAACATTCAGTTGTTTAGCTAGCTGAAGGCCGATGAGTAGAGCATTATACTCCGCCACATTGTTGGAGCAAGGTTCATCTAAAGAGTAGGCTCTTTGGATAATTGGTCCGTCTGGAGAAACGAGGACCACTCCAACTCCTGCTACAATAGCACCATTTGGTCCAATTTTCGATGCACCATCAAAGAATAGACGCCAAGTTGGAAACTCTTCAGAGATCATGTTGACTTCTAACGTCTCGTCTGGAATTTCGTCATAGAGTTTAGATGTCTCAGGCACAGGATGAGCTGCTAAGAAGTCCGCCAGCGCTTGACCTTTAACAGACTTTTGTGGAACATACACCATGTCATATTGAGCTAGCAGGATTGCCCATGTAGCCAGCCGAGAATTAAGTGTGCTAGGCTTCTTCATGAGTACCCGAAGAGGATTAACTCGAGATATGACATGAATAGTTTGGCCAATGATGTAATGCCTCGTCTTTTGTACAGCAAACATGAGAGCCAGGCATTCTTTCTCGACTGGACTATAACGGTATTCAGCACCAATCATAGTTCGGCTAAGATAATAGATAGCCTGTTCATGACCTTCTTTGTTCTTTTGGGCAAATAAAGCACCCAATGAATGATCCATAGCACGGACATACATCAAGAACGGAATGCCAGAGATAGGTGGCACCAAGACTGGTGGGTTCATAAGATATCGTTTGATATCGTCGAATGCTCGTTGACACTCTTCAGTCCAAACAAAAGATACACCTTTCTTCATTAATTGAGTGAATGGTCTACAGCGTCCAGACAAGTTCGAAATGAATCGCCTGATGTACGCAAGTCGGCCTTGGAATCCTCGTAGCTCTTTTAGGTTGTGTGGAGGACGCATCTCCTGGATGGCTTTGATCTTCTCGGGATCCACGTGTATACCCTTAGAGGTAATGACGAAGCCAAGAAATTTGCCACTAGAGACACCCAAGAATGACTTGGTGGGATTTATCTTGAGCTGATGTTGACGCATGAGATTGAAGATTGTTCTCAAATCTTGGATATGATCTTATTTTAGACGACTTTTGACGGCGATTTCGTCAACATAATATTCGACTGTCTTGCGAAGATGTTCTCTAAAGATGGTACTCATAGCCCGTTGGTAGGTTGCACCAGCGTTCTTGAGACCAAATGGCATCACTGTGTAGCAATAGACTCCCCGGGGAGTACGGAAAGATTTGTGCTTTTCATCTTCGGGATGCATTTTGATCTGATTGTATCCGAGAATCCATCCATAAAAGATATTCGCTCGAACCCACAAGTATTGTCAATCATGACGTCTGTGATAGGGAGAGGAAATTCGTCTTTCGGACATGCTTCATTAAGATCCCTGAAGTCAATGCAAACTCGAACTTTGCCAGTTTTCTTTAGGACTGGAACAACATTGGCTACCCAATCAGGATGTTGTTCTTCTCGAATAAAGCCGCAAGCAATAAGCTTCTTGACTTCATCATCAATTGCATCTATCATTTCAGGCTTAAACCGCCTTTGTTGCTGTTTGACTGGTTTAGCATTAGGAAGAATGTTCAATTTGTGAGTAGCAATCTTAGGATCTAAACCTGGCATGTCCTCATAACTCCAAGCAAAGACGTCAATGTATTCTTTAATGAGAAGAATCAACTCTTGTTTATCAGTTTCTGGAAGATTCTTGCTAATAAAGATTGGCCGAGGTGAATCGCTTTCTCCTACATCAACTTGAATTAGTTGATCTTCAGTAGAAGGTTCTCTTTGTTCAAATCGAAGTACCCATTGGTTATCCATATGTTGAGCCCAAGGATCTGTTTCAGGATTTTCTTCAACGTCTTCATCATAGCCTTCTGGTAGTTCAGCGGAGACCATGTTAGATGATACGATCAACCTGTGAGCTTCATCAATGCTAGTATCAGAATCCCAAGATCTAGAATCAGATGAATTAGAGCGTTCTTCATTGTCTGAGTCAGAGGCTACTGGGGATAACAGTGGAGGAGAAGTATATCCGAGACCTTTCTTAGTCCTGCTGTAATACATTTGTGATTTTCCTTCCGGAACAGTCGTGCGGATAGGAGTTCGTCTACCTTTACCGTAATTGAGGCCACTTTTGAAGTCATAGCCCATTTTTTGGATGATGTCTTTTGATTGTTGACTATAACGATAGAACTGGAGACGTCCCGTATTGTTAAGTTTGCTATCATCCGTATAGCTGAATTGTTTTTCTGGTCCTTTACTAAAAAGTGTTGGACTTTCACCTTTCTTTCGAGAAGGGTGAATACGGTAAGAATCATCTAGATCTTCAAGTGAGACTTCTGTCTGAAGAGATTGTATAATTCCCATTGTAATTGATTGGAAGCTATCTAACATATCCAAATAGCATTTAGTATAATAAATAACATCAGTATACTGGAAAGTAGGTGCTTTTTTATTGATTTGTACATCAATATTTACAACAGGACCTTTAACCTTAGCAGGCTTGGTCAGATTGATTACAAGAGAGGAAGAAGAAGAACGTGGAGGAGGCTTGTTACGACGGAGGTCGATAACAAGTGGCTCAGAGAAGGTGAGCTCTTTTTTTCCTTGTTGCGAGTGAGATCAACAACAAGTGGCTCAGAAGGAGTGAGCTGCTTTTTGTCCTTATTACGTTGTAGGTCGATAACAAGTGGCTCAGAAGAGGTGAGCTCCCTTTGATCCTGATCAACACCAACTGATTTCTTTTGGACTGGCAAGTGGATAGCCAGTGGTTTAGAAGACTGCGGATGAGAAACACGCCCTTTGACAGGTATGATGAGCGTGTCATGGGGCACAGCTTTTTGATCTTCTTCAGTATCCATAGCCAATACCACTATCATAAATTCATCCTTATACATACGAGCATCGTTGCAATATGCTTCAACGCCTTTGAAAGGATAAAGGTCTGTAACTTCCTTATGAACTTGTCCTTGGTCATCAACGTATTTAAAACATTGATGAAGAGTTGATGGAACAACATTATGTTCATGGAGGAATAGCCTTCCCAGGAGAGCATTGTAAGAACAACCATGATTGTCGATGATATAAAAAGTCACTTTTGTGCGAAGATTGCCTATTTGGAGTTTCAGGCAGATCTTGCCCAAAGGTTCACTCTTTTCTTGGTTAAATCCCAAGATAGTAGTGATTGTGGTCGAAAGACTATGCACTGGTATCTTCAACGCATCTAGCATTGTCTTTGGCATAATGCTAAGTGCAGATCCTGGATCTATCAGAATACGATCGACCTTCATTGAATCAACATATCCTGTAATAAAGAGGACGATCATGTCGATTATCTTCCATTAGCATATCATCCTGGGTGAAAGTAATGTTTGGGATTAACTCCAAGACACTATGACAGTGATGGCAAGATACTGGTTCTGATTCTGGCCTTTTGAGAAGAGTTAGACAAGTTTCAGCCTGCATCAGGGCTTCACTTAAAGTCTCTCGAGTTTCCTTGGAAAGGCGCAAGAGCTCGAAGATCGACAACCTTGCTGGTGTATTGGGTAATTGAGCCAATATATCGAAGTTGTAAGGCTTCTCAAGTCCTGTAGGAGATGACTTCTTTAGGGGCTTGTCAAATCGGACTTGTTGCTTGCCTTTGTCAGCCGTTGTTGGCTTGGGAGGAATTGGTATTACAACTGGTGAAGATATAGAAGGGACCTCTTCAATAAAAGCAGGCTGTGCCGGAGCAGGTTCAGAAGAAGAAGAAGCAGGATCCTTTTGACCTTCAGAATGATCTTTTAGATAGGCTTTCCCTGATCTTGTGCCTAACAGAATCTCTTCATCAACAATAGGATCAAAAGATACCATGTTGCAAATCTTGGTTTTGCCTTTAAAACGAGTTTTCTTCTTGGAAGAAGAGGACACTTCGAATTCCGGAGCAAGATCAGGATGGATCCACATAATCTCACCGTTGTCAAGAGACAAGGGAACAAGACCTTTATTGGATGGAAGTGGGAGATTCTCAATCTCAAGGGTTGCTTTAGGAATTGGAATGACACCATGTTGTACCATCTGTGGAGGAAAGTCCCCAAATTGAACTGAAACCATGTTAACAGTAACAGTCTTTTCATCTTATTGCAGAGTGACTATACCAGCATTAACAAGCTCTTAGATTTTGCCTTTAAGCACATAGCATGCTCGAGTAGGATGTCCAATGAATCGGTGGTAGACACAATTCTTAGGATGATCAGTCTTACCGACTTCATCAGGTTTCTTTGGGTCAGGGAGTTGAATTTTATTGCTTTTGAGTAAACACTCAAAGATGCTTGCAGTGTCATTCTCGTCAAAGGAATATTCTACTTTTGGACGAGGTTCCCTCGGTGGAGGTGCAGAAGGAGTAGGAGTGGATGTAGGTGGAGCCACATTGACAGCCAAAGATTCTTTGTTTTTGTTTAAATTAATATTCAAAGTCTCTTTTGCTTTGCGATTGTTTTGACGATTGTTACCACCTGAATTTTGATGTTCATCTCGATCAGGGTTAGACATTTGTACCTCCAATTGTTTGAACTTGTCGGCACTCACTTCAGCAGCTTTGGCGTTGACAATGAATGAGGGCCAATCTTGGAATTGGGTGGATCCCGTCCACATACTGATAATAGGCAAAAGATTTGCCTTGCAAGTATCAATAGTGACAGCAGCTGGAGTTCCTGGAGGCATTTTCAAAGCTTCACGACGGAACCGTTCGATAAAACTCTCAGCAGTTTTATTATGTTTCTGTTTGATTTTGTTGAGAGTTGACATCGTCATATCATTAAATCCTTCATAGAACCGTTCTAGAAAGATTTGTTTGAGACCTGAAAAGGATATGATGCAACCATCGGGCAAACTTCTGTACCAATCATATGCTACGTCGGCTAAACAACCGACGAATACTCTGGTAAGAAGAGCGTCATTTGGTTGAAGTTGAACAGTCATTACCTCAAAATGATTGATAAATTGACTTGGGGAAGTACTGCCATCGAACAAAGAGATCGTTGGAATCTTGTACTTTAGGGGAAATAGGACTTCCTTCCATTCAACTGGATAGGGCTGCTTAATCCCCAATCTTTGCAAGTTGTCTTTCTCTTTAAATGCTTCGAACTGAGTTCGTAAGTGTTTGACAGCTTCATTGGCGTCTTCTGATGAAGAAGAAGGAGCAGGTTGAGTTGTGGTGGTGGGAGGAGGAACAGCATTGTAAGCACTACCCCTAGCTCCTGACTGGCTAGGTGTAGTTTGTACTTGCACTTGTACAGGAGGTATTTGAGTAGGTCCTACCCCCAATCCTGTATTAACAGGCACTGATGATGCTATGATTTCAGGATTTGCAGGTATTACGGTAGGTGGTGTAGTATGTTGTGCTACAATGATAGAATGCATACTAGCAACCATTTCAGCCATGGTTTTTAGTTTGTCTTCGAGTGCAGCGATTCGTTGTTCTTGATTTGCAGAAGTTGAAGCATCCGGATCGTCAGTGACAACATAAGCTGTCACTTCTCTTGGTACAATGGAAGACACTGTCTGTTCAGAGTTTTTGCTATATGCATCATAGTCGAAGAAAGAGTCATCTCCGGAATGAGAAACAGGAAGATAATCTGAAAAATCTTGAGGAAGATTCTTTTGACCGATTATATTTCGGCTTTGAGAACGGGTATGTCGAAATACTCCTTCAGATGATTCTTGGAGTAAGTCTAAATACCGTTGGCTTGGTTTACGGAGTCTACCGTGCTTAGAGCATCTTTTACCCCCAGTGTCTCGGGAAGTCATATTAACAGAAGCATATAAGACTTCGTCTTCATCTGACATGGGTTCAGCTTTAGCCAAAGTCAAACGATCGAAGACAGATCGTTTTGTTGTTTGACAACAACATTGAATGATGACTTTGTGATTGCAGTGATGATCAGATGGTTGAACCGGAAGTGTTGAGATATTGTCCCGTTTTTGTCTTAGATGTTCTCGAAGATCAGCCCCAGGATGAAGAAAACTTTGAGGGATTTGTTCTTTGACAATATTCGGAACATGATTTCGATTCTTCAAATGTTTAGTCCCTTGAGTGTACAGGGAAGTGCTCACTTCATTGGCATAAGTGTCAGGATTTTTGACCTTGGAGATTTGTTTCTGATGATGTTTGACCTTCGGCATTGGCTGTTTGCGTTTTACCGAAGTGGGTCGGTTGAGATAAGTTCTGAGATCAGCAAATTCACCCCCAGGGGTTTCTGTCTGAGACACTAACAGTTTTTCCTGTCTAGAACGGGAAATTTTAAGAGTTGGAAGGTCCTGAAATTCTGCTACCGGAGTAGGCAGAATACCTCTTTGATTAGTACAAATACTCTTATTATAAAGAAAAGAAGAATTCTTGTTTGAAAGAGTTCTAGTACCAATTGGTGCTAAAGTACATTCAGGTGGATCCTCTTCAGTAAAGACTGAAGAAGATTGAGAAAAGACCAAAGGGCCTTTTCCTTTGTTTTGAGATGAAGGGTTAGCTAAAGAGCGTTTCCCTCTGTTGTCTTCCAAGTCATGGGACAAGGAAGTTTGAGAAAAGACCAATGGGCCCTTCCCTTTGTTTTGAAGAGAAAGAGGAATAGCCAAAGGACTACCCTCAATGGATTGTGCAGAGGCAATAGGGTGTTTGAGAAGAGGAGTAGAATCTCTTCTATTGTTATGAGAAGAAGAGAGTTTAGCCAAAGGGCTATTTCTTTTAGATTGCGTAGACTTGGTTTGCGCATATGTGGAAGGTGCACTGGTTGCTTGTGCAGTAGAAGCTTTGGTAGGAAGTGCATCAGGAGTTCTTGGCTTAGAGTACTTGGGATGCACTTTGGTTACTGGAGTACTATTTTGCGTAGGAAAAGCTACTGCCAATTACGCCAGAGTCATAGGAGTCTTCTATTTTGACAAGGCAGCATATGAAGTAGCCTGTGCAACAGTTGCAACAGACTGCACAGCATTGACTGCAACAGATTGTGTAGCATTGGTTGAGACAGACTGTGCAACAGTTGGCACAACAGTTTGTGCAGCAGTCTGACTAGTAGATTGTGCAACAGTTGACACAGCATCCTTGGAGGCAAAACTGCCAGATTGTGCAGTAGGCTTAGAGACCCAAACTGAGCGCACTTTGCTCTTGGCAGAAGTGACTGCAGTACGGGGAGTAGTCCTGGAGTTGAGCATCGCCTCGTAGGCTGTCTGGTTGACCTTAACAACCAGCGTCTTCTGCGTCTTCCCGATAGACGCTACGTCACATTGAGTTGCTACTTCCTCGTCAGAGGAGAAAGTTGTCCCCAGCAGAGTCGCCATTTTGTTTGCAAAAAACAAAAGTATAAAACTTTATTGATACAAACTGTAATAAAGATTACAAGAATTCTGGGAAAATTACAACTGTAGGAATCTAATCTTGATGACGATTGCTTTATCCCTTGGACGATGTGAAATTTTGAAGACGAAGCCTCTGAAGTTGAAAACAACTCTGGAAACTGAAGGCAAAAGCCTCGGAAGTTGAAGGCAAAAGCCTCGGAAGAATCCAGCAGCACTTCGGCAAGAACTCCTGAACTCTCTGATTTCTGAACTATTTGTCTGATCTTGATCCTCTTGAAATGAAGACTTGAAACTCTATTTATAGAGTTCTAGAAATAACTAACTTTCAGTTATTCTGGACTGCGCAAGATGATTTGCGCAGTAACTGATTTGCGCAGCACTGGACTGCGCAGGCAGTTATTGGATCGTGGGCCAACTATCTGGGACACATGGCATCATTTAATTGAAATGCGCATGATCATGCATAGACAGTTGCCACGTAATGAGCAATTGATGGCATGAATGCCAAATATAATTTGTCAGTTATGTTGGTAGAATGCGCAAAGTGAACTGCGCAGACTTTGGTTTGCGCAGACTCAGACTGCGCATGAATGGTTTGTACATCACGGATTGTGCTGCCACCTGTCAGCCGCCCTCGAACACTGTGCGGCACCATAAACGAACAGTCTCCTCGTTATTCGTGCTGTCAGCTGTCAGAAAGATTTGATTTGATTCAGGTAATCATGACTTTTACCACGTCAGCTTGTGCAATTGAGAACGTGCGCAAACCAACCTGCGCAATGTGATGTATGCACAATCTGCTGTCTGTGCAATTTATCAAAATGATAGATATCTTGAGATCTTGACTTTATTGATTGATGCAACTTGATTTTTTAGGACCTACAATATCCTAATCCTTATCTTAATGGGAATTCCTACATCCTATAAATAGGCAGGTACTCTTCCATTATTTCTCCATAAACCATAATTATTTCTCCACAAATTCCTCCACCACAAACGTGAGTGCATCGTGTCCGTGTCTCCATCCTTTCCACTAATTCCTCTATTATATATACATTGTCTCCATCTTCGTGTCCACACACGGATACGTTATTCTCCTTCTCCGACACCAAGTCCTAACCCTAAAAATCTAACTCTAAGGAACCCACAACCTCGATCCCGGTAAGCGCCCCGCCATCTCTCCACGAGCCCTAATACAGTCGTCACCCAATCCAGCCACAGATCATCACCACCTCCTTGGCCTGACCACCACTTCTACCGCCAACACCGTCCAGTTCCGATTCCGGCCAACTCCTAATACTGCCACAACCAACCACCGACCCAGTAGCCCCTCGCCCAACCGTCGACACCCACCGCCACCACGCTAAAACCCGCCACGACTGCCACGGCCGTCACACATCCCCCATGACCACCGGTGCCACTTCCTGGACCCAGCCCGACCACCAGGTTCGTCCCGCCACCACGCCCAAACCCACGCCCGTTCTCCAGCGCCACCGGCAAACCAAACCCACCACCATCACAAAAGAACACAAAATAGAAATAAACCCTAACCTTACCTGGCCAACCTCCGACCACCGAGAACCCACCCGTCTGCCACGAATTTGTGCTCGACGAACCCTCGCCGTCGACCGTAGCCCAACCACCGCTCGCCGGCAGACCCAGCACCCGTCCCGCGTGACCTCCACCGACGAGCGCGACCGCCATGGCCGAAGCCCCACTTCCCTCAGCCGCCTCACTCCGGCTCTCCCCCTCGCCGGCGCAGACCGTCCGTCGAGCCCGCCTGATCTCCCGTCCATCTTTCCGTGCCCTTGTTGCGGCTGCACACGGTACCGCCCCGTGTGGCGCGCCTCTTGTAGTTGCTAGCCCAGCTCAACCTTCGTCGTGCCAGCCCGCCACCGGAGCCATCCAGAATCGGGTGGATCCCGTGCCTCCGGCCGGTCTCCGCCACAGCGCTGCTGTGCCCCTCTCCCGACCGCCTCTCTTATCCTCTCCTCTCTCCCGTTGCCGACCGTTCCTTTCCCCTCTCCCTCGGCTCACCGCTGCCGTCTCTTTCTCAGCTCCTCTCCCCAATTCCCTTTGTCTCCCTTCTTTTTTTTGGTTCTTAATTTATCAAAGTACTGTTCTCGAGAGAACAGCTTCCATTATATTAGTTCTTCTGTTTCTTTCTTTTTTTGGGTTTACTATTATTAAGGTCATTATATTATTATTATTATTATTATTATTATTATTATTATTATTATTATTATTATTTATTAATTATCAATTGTTATAATAACTTCTATTTTTTTCTCTTCTTTTTTTCTATAAAAATTTTTTTAGCAGTAGACTCACTGTATTAGTATATATTACATTTCGAAAGCTAGTATGAATATATGTATTATCATCATTAGTATTATTCATATTGATTGTCGAAATGATAATATGTATTAAATATTCTTAAATTCTAATTTTACGATACTATTAGACTTGGGCTTAAGATTATTATTGTGGTATTTTTCTATCAAAAGTAGATTTCAAATTATAAAATAATTTTTCTGATACTCCCCAGATATTTATCTAGATTATTTTCAAACCATCTGAAAATATAGCTTTTGGTTTAGAAAGTATATTTTATAAACCTAAGAGTTATTACATCTAAAGATAAATTGTGACTAATAAAATGTATTTCCAAGTTATCGTATATATTTTCAAGTTGTATACGAAATATTTTTACTAAGCAAATTATAGTTTTCGACCTAAAAACGATTTTACTGTATATTAATATTTTGGGATAGTAAAATATAGTTTTCAAGCATTATAAAATATTTTCTAAAATCATTTATGTATTATTTATCTAATTACCCTTGATTATCCTCATGTTCGCGACAACCCCATTTTTCTATTCCTTCATCAAATCTGTACTTCCTTATATCACACCTAACTAATTTGACCCTTCTGGATCCAATGGAACTGTCCGTGCCACCAACCGAGGTCACCATGTATAGTTGTTGCACCAAAGTCGCAGTTCGTGCTACCGTGATTATCGCAGTACAACAGGCGTCCTACCAGGCAAGACACCTTGCCATTTTCTGTTTATTTATTTTAGCTCATATTTCATGCATCAGTATTATTTTTTTATGCAAAATAAACTGTGATACATGGCTTAACCTGTTAGAACTTACTGTTCATTTATTTTCTGCTATGTATTATTTTTCTAACATATTAAACCTAGATTTAAGGGACCACCATTGTGTGTTGCATTCATGGCCTTGACACGTTGTACCACGAAGTTGTGTGTCGCATGTTGAATACGGAAGTGCGTAATTGGCTGGCCACCAGTACGTACAAGCCGTGCGATAGGAATAACCGCTAATAGAGATTGTATGCTAGTTTGACTTAGCGGTTATAGTGGTTTTGTGTTGTGGATACAACACAGTAGGCATTGGACGGGGAGGACAATTCCTTAGTGTATGGGCTTCGATGCACTTCCCTTATGACCCGGACTCTCCGCTGGAGATACGGGGTTGATGACCCATGATTACTGACGACCACTGACGATTCTGCCGAATGTCATGCTCTTACTGATGGGGCCTCTGGTGCCCAAGGGGGGACCATGCCGATCCTATTCAGCTAGGGCCCATGCGTAGGAAGGATTGTTCTTAACTTCATTTCACTTAGACCGGTTAGGCACCTTTATCCGTTAGGTACGAGTACTTTCGGTTTGGGTACTTGTATCTGACCGTGGCTTGGAACAATAACTTGTCGCAGATTAGTTCATCACATCTTGTCCTTGTTTGGTTGTAGGTGTGACTTACTACTTCGAGAAGAAGGTATTGAACCTTGTTGGGGTCCGGATACCATATTGGATTCATAGCATGGAAAGATACGTCACCATGAATTATTTTACCATCTCCTGTCCTTGTTTGGTTGGGGGATGGTACGCTCGTTCAATAGGTGTGTATTGGACCATGTTATAATCCAATTGACTTATTTATTTGAGCAATATTTATTCAGTTTATTTGGCATGACATTATGTGTCTTGTTACGTCCCTCTGAGGACCTGGTTATCTCTCCAGGTGTATGCTCTTGTCTTTCGTAGGTGCTTTAGCTCTAGTCGTGACCATCTCCATTTCTTCGAATATGATTGCACTTGGATCGTCGTCGCTTTGCTCGCCAAAATCATTTATTTTCTTATGTTTTTTTCCCTTTACTTGTTGGTAATGGATTGTCTCCGCCCAACATATTGTATCAAGACAATTTATTATCATTATATGATATCTTTTATTTATTTATTTTGTGTGGATGAAATTAGTTATGGTTCTACTATATTTTACAGCTTATGTATTCATACGATGATTCCATATATTGGAATATACTTCGTATGAATACAGCTGGCATGTCTACGTTCCTAGTCCTATGTATTTTGGGACTGGGGCGTTACATGTTTTTATGGTGGCCCATGCAGGTCAAGATAAATTGTTTGGTTACTTTACCGTATCAAGCAAGCCTGCGTATTGGATTAGAAGTCTAGGGTCTTATCCATATACTTGACTCTTTTCTAGATTTTATCTACCGTTTGACTCATCGTCTGCATCTTGCTTGATTCCTTCTAACAAAATTCTTATCTTTCCTTCGTGCCTGCTAGAGATTGACCCTATTAGTTAGATGTCCCAAACACCCTTAGCTTAATTTTTTAAGTTGGGTAGAATACCCCCACACACCCTTGACCATTAAGGGAATACAAATGGTATTATCTATACCATAGACTAGAGGAAGTTAACCCATTTGGTCAACCAAGCCTTGGTCAATAAAACCGTAGAATGATGGTATAGGAATAAACAAGACTTAGAACCTTATGACTCTTAGACCATTCATATTTATTTGTATTCATCTATTATCGTGCCTATATTTTACTATCTAGACTAATGATGCTAATCTAGCCTAGTTTTTGCAAGCTTAGCCTTTTACCAAGCTTGTTCGTGACATATATGTTAATGGAGGTACCCCTCTAACATATTGTCTATCAGAACTGGTACATGATGGTATGATCAACCAAGTGCACTTTGGTTCGCTTTTATCTATCGTTCTACGTGGATGGGGATATAGCTAAACTCGTCCTCTAGAGTCCCATCCGCGACTGCCTTGGCAACTCCTTTTGAAATTTTTTTTCGGTCGTCCTTGAATCACGTATTCGTATTCGATAACGCCTCCTTCGAACTCTATATTGCTTCTCCCTCACCTATTTTAGGAGGACGAAAGCGTTATACTAGAACTTCCTCTAACCTTCCCATCGGCTATGACCATTTTCACTCGATGTTGCTATATCTTCATCCCAAACTACTCGGCCCTATCGAGACACTCTAATTGCTTAATTTAAGTGAACCTAGTTCGTTCTCTTAATCGTGACCCTCATTCATTACCCGTGACCATACCGCATTATTTTTCTATGATCTAGATCGTGAATTCTTACGGCATGATTTGTTATAGATTGTTTTCCATCGATACACCCTTGTATCTTCTCACCCCCTACGAGTTCTTAATTTCGAGGACGAAATTCTTTTAAGTTGGGTAGGATGTAAAACCCCTAAATTTCTACTATATTTTTTATCGATTTTGGTACTGATTTAAAATTTTTGTATTGTACGTCTCGTAGTCGCATTGTACGTTTTGCGCAAACGACGTATTTCGTAATTGCTCGTCGAGTACGAATATGGACGAGCGTACATACTTTTTGAAAAATATTTTAATTTTAATTTTTATAGTTCAAAATAATAGATATAATAATTAATTTTGCTATCATTACTAAGCTTGTTATTTTTATGTCATTTCTAAAAGTTATTTATAATAAATAATATTTTGTATACTAGAAAAGTATAATTATGTAAAGAATATTTGTGCTTGGATATATATTTCATAAATATTTTATTAAGTTTATTTTAATAATGTATTTTCGAAATTATTATAATAGCATTTTTGGAAAACATATTTTGAAAATATTGTGGCAATTTAAATCTTGATGTAATTTTTGAATTTATTTAAATCTATGTTTGGAATTTGATTTATTTGATTTAATTTTAAACTAAAATAATATAATTTAAATAGGATTTGTATTTGGATTTGGATTTGAATTAAATAGATTGATTTATCGAATTGGGTTTAAATATCCTAATCCTTATCTTAATGGGAATTACCACATCCTATAAATAGGCAGCTACTCCTCCATTATTTCTCCACAAACCATAATTATTTCTCCATAAATTCCTCCACCACAAACGTGAGTGCATCGTGTCCGTGTCTCCATCCTTTCCACTAATTCCTCCATTACATATACATTGTCTCCATCTTCGTGTCCACACACGGACACGTTATCCTCCTTCTCCGACACCAAGTCCTAACCCTAAAAACCTAACTCTAGGGAACCCACAACCTCGATCCCGGTGAGCGCCCCGCCATCTCTCCACGAGCCCCAATACAGTCGTCATCCAATCCAGACACAGATCATCACCACCTCCTTGGCCTGACCACCACTTCCACCGCCAACACCGTCCAGTCCCAATTCCGGCCAACTCCCAATACTGCCACAACCAACCACAGACCCAGCAGCCCCTCCCCCAACCGTCGACACCCACTGCCACCACGCCAAAACCCGCCACGACTGCCACGGCCGTCACCACATCCTCCATGCCCACCGGTGCCACTTCCTGGACCCAGCCCGACCACCAGGTTCGTCCCGCCACCATGCCCAAACCCACGCCCGTTCACCAGCGCCACCGGCAAACCAAACCCACCACCATCATAAAAGAACACCAAATAGAAATAAACCCTAACCTTACCTGGCCAACCTCCGACCACCGAGAACCTACCCGTCTGCCGCGAATCCGCGCTCGCCGAACCCTCGCCGCCGTACGTAGCCCAACCACCGCTCGTCGGCAGACCCAGCACCCGTCCCGCGTGACCTCCACCGACGAGCGCGATCGACAAGGCCGAAGCCCCGCTTTCCTCAGCCATATCACTCCGGCTCTCCCCCTTGCCGGCGCAGACCGTCCGTCGAGCCCGCCTGATCTCCCGTCCATCTTCCCGTGCCCTCGTCGCGGCTGCACACGGCACCGCCCCGTGTGGCGCGCCTCTTGCAGTTGCAAGCCCAACTCCACCTTCGTCGTGCCAGCGCGCCACCGGAGCCATCCAGAATCGGTTGGATCCCGTGTCTCCGGCCGGGCTCCGTCGCAGCGCTGCTGTGCCCCTCTCCCGACCGCCTCTCTGCTCCGCTCCTCTCTCCCGTTGTCGACCGTTCCTTTCCCCACTCCCTCGGCTCACCGCTGCCGTCGCTCTCTCAGCTCCTCTCCCCAATTCCCTTTCTCTCTCTTCTTTTTTTGGTTCTTAATTTATCAAAGTACTGTTCTCGAGAGAACAACTTCCATTATATTAGTTCTTCTGTTTCTTTCTTTTTTTGGGTTTATTATTATTAAGGTCATTATATTATTATTATTATTATTATTATTATTATTATTATTATTATTATTTTTATTTATTAATTATCAATTGTTATAATAACTTCTATTTTTTCTCTTCTTCTTTTTTCTATAAAAATTTATTTAGCAGTAGACTCACTACTATTAGTATATATTACATTTTGAAAGCTAGTATGAATATATGTATTATCATCATTAGTATTATTCATATTGATTGTCGAAATGATAATATGTATTAAATATTCTTAAATTCTAATTTTATGATACTATTATACGACTTGGGCTTAAGATTATTATTGTGGTATTTTTCTATCAAAAGTAGATTTCAAATTATAAAATAATTTTTCTGATACTCCCCAGATATTTATCTAGATTATTTTCAAACCATCTGAAAATATAGCTTTTGATTTAGGAAGTATATTTTACAAACCTAAGAGTTATTATATCGAAATATGAATTGTGACTAATAAAATGTATTTCCAAGTTATCGTATATATTTTAAAGTAGTATACGAAATATTTTTACTAAGCAAATTATAGTTTTCGACCTAAAAATGATTTTACTGTATATTAATATTTTGTGATAGTAAAATATAGTTTTCAAGCATTATAAATATTTTCTAAAATTATTTATGTATTATTTATCTCATTACCCTTAATTATCCTCCTGTTCGCGACTAGCCCCATTTTTCTATTCCCTCGTCAAATCTGTACTTCCTTATATCACACCTAACTAATTTGACCCTTCTGGACCCAATGGAACTGTCCGTGCCACCAACCGAGGTCACCATGTATAGTTGTTGCACGGAAGTCAGAGTTCGTGCCACCGTGATTATCGCAGTACACCAGGCGTCCTACCAGGTAAGACACCTTGCCATTTGCTATTTATTTATTTTAGCTCATATTTCATGCATTAATATTATTTTATTTATGCAAAATAAACTGTGATACATGGCTTAACCTGTTAGAACTTACTGTTCATTTATTTCCTGCTATATATTATTTTTCTTACACATTAAACCTAGATTTAAGGGACCACCTTTATGTGTTGCATTCATGGCCTTGACACGTTGTACCACGAAGTTGTGTGTCGCATGTAGAACAAGGAAGTGCGTGATTGGCTGGCCACCAGTACGTACAAGTCGTGCGATAGAAATAACCGCTAATAGAGATTGCATGCTAGTTTGACTTAGCGGTTATAGTGGTTTTGTGTTGTGGATACAACACAGTAGGAATTGGGCGGGGAGGACAATTCCTTAGCGTATGGGCTTCGATGCACTTCCCTTGTGACCCGGACTCTCCGCTGGAGATACGGGATTGATGATCCATAATTACTGACGGCCACTGACGATTCTGCAGAATGTCATGCTCTTACTGATGGGGCCTCTGGTGCCCAAGGGGGGACCATGCTGATCTTATTCAGCCAGGGCCCATGCGTAGGAAGGATTGTTCTTAACTTTATTTCACTTAGGCCGGTTAGGCACCTTTATCCGTTAGGTACGAGTACTTTCGGTTTGGGTACTTGTATCTGACCGTGGCTTGGAACAATAACTTGCCGCGGATTAGTTCATCACATCTTGTTCTTGTTTAGTTGTAGGTGTGACTTACTACTTCGATGAGAAGGTATTGAACCTTGTTGGGGTCCGGATACCATATTGGATTCATAGCATGGAAAGATACGTCACCGTGAATTAGTTTACCATCTCCTGTCCTTGTTTGGTTGGGGGGATGGTACGCTCGTTCAATAGGTGTGTATTGGACCATGTTATAATCCAATTGACTTATTTATTTGAGCAATATTATTCAGTTTATATGGCATGATATTATGTGTCTTGTTACGTCCCTTTGAGGACCTGGTTATCTCTTCAGGTGTGTGCTCTTGTCTTTCGCAGGTGCTTTAGCTCTAGTCGTGACCATCTCTATTTCTTCGAGGATGATTGCACTTGGATCGTCTTCGCTTCGCTCACCAAAGTCATTTCTTTTCTTATGTTTTTTTCTCTTTATTTGTTGGTAGTAGATTTGGCTCCGCCCAACATATTGTATCAAGACAATTCATTATCATTATATGATGTCTTTTATTCATTTATTTTGTGTGGATGAAATTAGTTATGGTTCTACTGTATTTTACAGCTTATGCATTCATACGAGGATTCCATATATTGGAGTGTACTTCGTATGAATACAGCTGGCATGTCTACGTTCCTAGTCCTATGTATTTTGGGACTGGGGCATTACAGACCCACACTCCATCGTTGTTAGATCTACAGCAACCATCACCGAGCATCGCCACACCCCAGATCTGCGCGACACCGTCGACCGCACTTCAGCAGAACCTCCAAATGTGACACCACAATCATGCTGCTCCACCACGGAAGCAATCGCCTCCACCGTGCCACAGTCGACTACTTCGTTTTCTTTTCCCGATCGCTTGTCCCCAGAGCTACTCAAGGTGATCGCCTCTCTCTGTCCGCTCTCCCACTTCTCTCCAATCTCCTACTCTCTTTTCTTCCTTCACTCAACTCTTTCTTTCTCTTTCTCTTTCTCTTTTTCTTTTTCTTTCTCTAGTAATTTCCCTTCTCTCCCACTTAAATCGCTCTCTGAGTTAATAAAAGAGTGAGAAAAGGAATTAAAAACACTGAGTAATCATTAACAGGACTTTCTATTTTATTAATTTATTATTAAGTATAAAAAAATTCTTTCTGGAGACAGTGAGGGATGAGTAATTTTGCAAATATTGTAAAGCAAAGAAATGGAGATAGAAAAATAGAGGAAATTGTTTTTTCATTCACTTATCTCAATCATCTTGAGAAGAGCCCTTTATATAGGCTTACAATGGAGGTTTAACATCATCATGATAATTAAAGGAGAAATGCTAAAAGACATAAGTTATGAATAACCAAATATCATAGGTTATAGATAACCAAAAGACATAGGTTATGTACACGAAATAATAATGTGAATTATCCATATTTACAACACTCCCCCTTGGATATTCACCATTAATTAGTTGGTGGTGTATGCGCATTTGTTGCCTCGTTAAAATCTTACTAAGAAAAACCCAGTAGAAAAAATCTTAGTCAAGGAAAAAGAGTACAACGCGCAAAACTCAAAAATATTCTTCATGAGTCATACTCCCCCTCGATATAATGGATTTGCTTGACTTCGTTTGACCACTTTCGTCCTTTGGAGCTCATGTGCATAAAATAATTTTTGGTGGAAGTTGCTTATTCCATCTCCTTTGATTAATCTTTCTCGGAATTGTGTAATGTAAGTCGTATTGTCTTTGAATATTATTATAGGCTCACCTGTAACTGTGAGTAGTTGACAATTGACTCTTATATGATGAATTATTGATCGCAAGCACATACTTTCTCTTGTTGCTTCTTGTAATGCAATTAATTCTGCATGGTTAGAGGAAGTTGCTACTGAACCTTGCTTTGTTGGTAGTTGATATATAGCTGCATGGTTATTAATAAACACATAACCTATTGGAGAGCAACCCTTATGTGGGTCAGAAAGATATTTGAATCTGTACAACCAACTAGACAAAAATTGTTAGTAAAATCACATTTATAATATAATCTCATGTTAGTTGTTCCATGAAAATATCTCAATATGTATTTAACCCCATACTGATGTCTAAGTATAGGTGCAAAAACTATATCTAGATAATAAATTAACAGAAAATACAATATCCGATCTTATACATTGGCTAGATATAGTAGTGCTCCAATAGCACTTAAATACGATATTTCTGGACCAAGAACTTTTTTATCTTCTCTCTTTGATTGTAATAGACATTTATCCAAATCCAACTTACGTACAACCATCGATCTACTTAGTGGATGTACTTTATCCATTATGAATCAATTCAAAATTCTTTCAATATATCGAAAATGATGCACTAATATCCCACTGGAGCTTCGTTCTATTTGCAAATCGAGACCAAGCTTTGTCTTTTTTAAGTCTATATTTCAAACTCATTCTTCAAATTGTTTGTAGTTTTCTCCAAATTTGTAGGAGACCTGATCAGGTTTTATATCATCCATATATACTGCTACTATTGAGAATTCATTTCTGAATTTCTTAATGAAGACACATGGGTAAATTTGACTATTTTGTATCATTCTTTAGTCAAATATATGATAAGACAATTATACCACATTCTTATGGATTATTTCAACCCATATAATGCTCGTCTAAGATTAGTTAAACACATTCCTTTTGACTTGGTCTCTGGCATTGTAAATCCTTTTGAAATTTTCGTATAGATGTCAATATCTAAGTCTCCATACAAATATGCAGTTACAATATCCATAAATTTTATATCAAGATTTTTAAAAACTGCGAGACTAATTAGATATCTAAAGGTAATGACATCCATAACTGGAGAGTATGTCTCAACATAGTCAATTCTATGTCTTTGAGAGAAACCTTGTGCTACAAGTCGGGATTTATATCTCTCAACTTTGTTCCTCCCACTTCGTTTTCTCACGAAATACCCATTTAAAACCAACATGGTTTATGCCCATTGGTGTTTCCACTATAGGTCCAAACACACCACATTTTTCTAAAGATTTAATTCTGCTTGAATAGCACCTTTCCAGATTGGCCAATCTTTTATTTGTCGACAATTATTTATACTACGTGGTTCATTTTCACAATCATCATTGTCCTAGCTACTGCATAGCTAAATATGTCATCGATGACAAGTGCTTTTCTATTCCATAATTCACCTAATCATGCATAGAATATCGAGATCTCTTCATTTTCAGGTACCTGTGCCTCTCTAGAGGCATCCAGAGGCATTTCAGTAAATTTGGAAACATGCACATATTCATTATTTATTTTCGGAGCTCCAGCCACTATTAGGCTTTTATCTGGACAAGATGTTTCATTAGCTCACCTCTTTCTAGGAGCAATATCCTTGGAACCTATAGGCCTACCACGCATTTGAGTGTAGTAGTGGATTCATTTGGCGCCTTGTTTGAATTTTGTCCAATTGTAACAATAATTATGGCTGGCAAATATGATATAATTACCTTTATGGCATTATTGAATACATCGGGTAATTGATTTGCAATTTCTTGCAAATGTATCATTCTTCTTATCTCATAATCACATTGTGGAGTTCTTGGAACTTAATGAGATCGATATAGTAGGCGTATATCATGTCAATTCATGCCGTTAATTAGCAATAGTTTGTTCTATATGAACAATTTGTTGCTTATACCTCCCCCTAACGGCGGAAAGACTCTATCATCAAATTGGCAATCATCAAATCTTGTAGTAAAGACATCACCAATCATAGATTTTTAAATATCTTATTATGGAAGAAAACTCAAACTAATGTATACTTTTCAAACATCATTGGGACCCATCTTAGTTCTTTTGGGAGATGGAACTGGGACATATACTGTATATCCAAACTTTCTCAAATATGAAATTTTGGTTGTTTACCACTAACAAGTTGTATATATAAAATAATATGGTAGGCAATGGGTCTAAATTTAACTAAAGATGCAACATGTAAAATATCATATCTCAAGCCACAATTTTCAAACTAGATTGCACTAGTAGAGGTCTAGCTATAAATTGAAGATGTTTAATAAATGACTTAGCTAACCCATTTTGTGTGTGCACTGGGGAACATGATGCTTTATCTCAGTCACTAATGATATACAATAATTATCAGAAGCTTGTGAGATGAATTATGCGACATTATTAAGACTAATTAATATAGTCGTGTGATTAGAAAACTGAGATCTAAGTTTAATAATTTGGGCTAAAAGACGAGAAAATACAAGATTTTCAGTAGACAATAGACAAACATATGACCACTTAATAGATGCATTTATGGGTACCATAAAATATCTTAAAAAGAACTACTAGCAGGGTGAATATGACCACAAATGTCTCCTTATGTTCTTTAAAAGAAAGTAGGAGACTCATTCTTAACTTTTAGAAAAGATGGTCTAGTTATAATCTTTCCTTGTAAACAAGGAACATATAGTTGATTCTTCGATAAGCCAATATCGTAATTTTCCAATAAATATCCACAAAAATTATTAATGATCTGATTGAACATAGTTTGTCCTGGATGATCCAAAGGGCCATGCCAAATGTTATATAAATCATGATCATTGGCTTTATATTTTGCCACATTTATATTAGATTCAATTATGCCAATGGTGGTAAAATACAAACCCACCGAAAAAAATAAGATAATTCTTCTAATGTGGGCCTTTTGCTCCCAACATTGGAGTGCTACATAATGATTCTTTGTCGTTATCATTTCGAGTTTCAGTATGGTACCCACTTTGTGTATATCCTTAATAAATTCTTTTACGGAACTACTTGAATATAATACATTCTACAAATAGGTTTGAATACCATTAGGTAACATGATGTGTGCTCTTCCAAAACCCTCAAATATATGGCTGGCCCAGCTATTATTGGCACTTATGCATGTCAAATACTAACTTTGACAAAAACTTTGATTCTTCAAATTCAAGTGTGTTGTAGTACTATCTACCAAACACATATCTAAGCCTTTTTGTTTTGGATATATGTGTTGTAGCACTATCTACCAAACACATATCTAAGTCATTTTTCTTAGATTCTTTCAATCTCTCAATCTCTTGTTGAGTAGCTCGACATTGCTAAATCAATGTCTATCTTTGTCATATTTATGACAAGCATGCATTACTACTCCATGAAGCAAAATAAAAATATTATGAACTTATATATTCTAGCTAGCATAAGTATAATAAGAAAAATTATGCATTTCAAATGATAATATCATATTATAGAAATGTAACTCCAAATTTATAATATATATATTTTTTTCAAAAAAAGAAAACTCTCACGGCCTAGACATTCCATGATGGAAACCAAAAGCATGACTTCAAATATAAATAGTTTATAAATACTTCAAATAAATATATATTGACCGAGTGCTCATTCAATGAAAATAAAAATAAAAATTGCATTAGCATCTTCTCAAACTATTCACTTGTAACTTCATTCCCTTTATTAGAGGGTGTTGTCCACTTGTTCATTTATTCTTTCGTGAACCATTGTTTCAATCTTTGTAAGGTTGATAACCATGACCATATCTTCCACAATTTTTTTTCAATTCCTCTTCCACGTCCTCCACCCCGACCTCTGCTAATTCCGAAATTAGCATTTACCTCAGGAATTGCCCTTGACCCAGTTGGTCTAGAGTTGTGGTTTTTCATACGAACGTTACTATTTGTCTTTGCTATACTGATATAGTCACCAGTTCAGAGTAATTTATGAAATTTCTTTCACAATATTATTGCTACAAAAGCACATTATTTGTATAAAAAAATGAAGAGGATTTTCTCAATCATTTGAGTCTCTGTTACTTTTTCTCCGCACAATCTAAGGCGAGGAACAATATTAAACAGAGAACAATTATATTATTTAACATTTTTATAGTCATGGTATCTTAAATTCAACCATTCAATTTGAGCAGTCGGAAGGATTACTATCCTTTGGTGGTCAAATCTATTATTTAGAGATGTCCACAAATTCAATGGATCATTCTCACATAGATATCCTGTCTTTAGATCATCATGGATATGATGTCGTAGAAAAATTAAATCAAAGTCTTGACCTTGGCTTTAGAACTTTCTTTAATTATTTTAATAGTACCATCAAGCATGTTGGACTGCAATTGCAACTTTGCATCCATTGTCATGATAAATAATTATCTCTGCTCACATCAAGAGCTTTGAATTCAAACTTTACAAGATTCAACATCTACATGACAGAAAATAATTATATTAGATGTAAATTAATAATAAAATTGATAAGCACTTTAAAGGTTACAAAACTTCACATATGCCACAATGTGATGAAACGTTATCAAAGAATATGCCTTATGTGTATCACATATACAACAATGTGGTAGAACGCTATCAAAGAAGTATCACATATACAACAATGTGATAAAACGTTATCAAATAATATTATGTTTTATGTGTATCACATATACAACAATGTGACAAAATGCTACTAAAGAATATTATATTGCTGTCAAAGAATATTATCTCATGTGTATCACACATACAACAATGTGATAAAATGCTATCAAAGAATATTATGTCTTATGTGTATCACATATACAACAATGTGACAAAATACTACTACAGAATATTATATCTTATGTTTATCACATATACAACAATGTGATCATTATATAATAATTTATTTTGGGTACTTCTTTTTTAATATAATTCGATTCACATATACAATAATGTGAAGTAGTACACTATAGAATTCAAATAAATAAAATAATAGAAATAACCAATTCACATGAACTAATTTAATAAAATTAACTAACTCCAAATAAGTGAAGAAAATTTTAAGATATTCTAGATTAAATTCATAGTTCATACGAAAACATATAGAAATAAAATTTATACATAATCTTAAATAGATTATCATAAATTTTCTATTTTGAATGAAATTGTGAACTTGTTCAATACATATTTAGATTTAAAACTAAAAGAAAAAGTAGATCTAGAAAACTTACGTTCTAATCGATCTATAAACACATAAATCAAACGTGTATTTAATTTTACTAAAACATGCATATATCTAAGTATATAAAATTAGACTTACCTCTTCAATACCTTTATTTTCTTAAGAGAACTATTTCTTCCTTCTTCTATTTCCTAGGACATCGTGCTGATAACATATTGTAAAGCAAAGAAATGGAGATAGAAAAATGGAAAAAATTATTTCTTCATTCACTTATCTCAATCATCTTGAGAAGAGCCCTTTATATAGGCTTACAATCGAGGTTTAACATCATCATGATAATTAAAGGACAAATGCTAAAAGACATAAGTTATGAATAACCAAATGTCATAGGTTATAGATAACCAAAAGACATAGGTTATGTACACCAAATAATAATATGAATTATCCATATTTACAACAGCAAATTTATTATTATTATTATTATCGTACCAAATATAATAATCTATCTATATACTTATATGTATATTAGTATATGTTTTTGTATACATGTAATTTCAAAATTAGGTTTCGAAGCCTAAATATTATTATAGTACTTTGTGGTATTTTAAATGTAGCTTTCGACCAAAAATTATTGATAGTTTGACCAAATTGTAGTTTGACCTAAGATGATTTTTTAGATTTTTATCATATTTATCTACCAATATTTTGACTAATAAAAAATAGTTTTTAAATATTATAATAATTTAAAATAGTTATTCTAGCCTCCTTGAACCGAATTCCGAGATTTTTCCTGAATTCTTAAAATTTCTATTTTTCTAAATTTTCTTAAATCTTCAAAATCACAACTTTTGATTTTGTAATTAGCTATAAGAAATATATATATTTTTCGATCGTAATATGTTATATATTTTATTATCGGGTTATTGGCTTTTCGAAATGTTTTATTGAAAATTTGTATAGTTTTTGGGCTTATGTAGCCCAGAAAATAAAATTAGTTATTTCAAACCCTTCTTTCTAAAATGGGCTCAAACCCATTAGGGTAATTTTCGATATAAAATAATATGAATCAAGATTTATCTAAGAAAATATTTGGACCATTTTATAAATTATATTTAGATACTACTATATATGTATTGGTGATTGGGCCTATTTGTCACACCCCACATCTAGAATACTGGAGAGCGGGGGCAGACACAGCCAGCTACGTATATAGAAGTGTATTCCACCTCCATATATGGTCACGGCTGTCTAGATGTATGAGGGTTTATCTACAAGCCATCAGTCTCTTATGGTCAAGAACAAGCCTAATGTCTCAATCTCAAGCAAGTAATAATAGTCATAAGATGTTAGACCATCAAATATACAATAGTAAGGCGTCCCACACGTTTTATATACAGATGATCATGAAGCTAGTCGTACAAAATACAAAGACTGGCAAGAATTTCAGTCATACATGATCAACCCTAGGATTTGTTAATCATGTTACATCCTGTAGGCAGACAAGAAATATAAATTCAACACGAGCTAACACTTGCTCGGCGGCTAAACGCCTCAAAAGAATAATTTTACAATAGAGTGGGAGAGCAAAATAAAACCAACTCGTTGCCAGGATTTCTTCTAGTGGTCACCATCTGGCAGGAAGGCCGGAAGATCCTCGGGAGCTGCTCTGAAATCTGGCCATACAAAACCAGCTGGGTCAGACCCCAGAAAGAACAAGTGCCACAAAGGATGCTTCACTTAAGAACTAAAACCAACACATTAGCACATGAGACATAAAGGATAATAAAAGACGTGAGTTAGAGAAGACAAGGTGATAAACAATAAGACAACTAAGGGACTATTCTGGTAGCCAAGTTACAACTCGTAAACCAAACAAGTACCGGGGTTGTAATCCTTCACTTGAATAGAGCTTAGTCTCCAACCAATTATCGACAAGAGTAAAGCATAACAGTAATGTGCAAAAATAACCATGTAGAGGTCTTGCCTAGGCAAGACTAGACAGGACTCCATCCATCAATCATGGCCAAGCAATGAGTACAGCTTGATACTTTAGCTAACTAGGGTTATCACAAGCTTTGTTACTAACAAGATGCGCTGAGATGTTCCAACAGCCACAAGCCCTGCAGACTTAATCCAGGTTATCCGGTAACAAGTTGAGAGAGTTGGTTTAGGTGACTTGGGGGTGCAATACGTGACAGTATGCTGGAAATATGTCCTACTCGACGGCAGGCGACAAGTCCAATTAGAGCGCCCAGATAACGGGACTGCTTGTAGCTGGAAAATCCCTTCATGAACTACTTGATCAATCTAGTCATTATCCTAGTCAGATTTAGTATAAATCTCTGACCGTGGTAACCAGGAATTCATATCCTAGACATGATGTAAGATGAGACATATAGCTTATACAAGCACAAACACCCACGGTGTCAAGACAAGAGTTATTTAGCAAGTCAAGGTAGTTGTCACAACAACATATCAAGATTATCATGTTAGATTTACTTATCAAGAGTGTGCCACGATGGGCCACTATCATGTCATGTTACTTGTCAAGAGTGCACCACGATAGGTCACTATCAAGAATCATCATGTCAAGTTACTTGTTACTTGGTAAGAGTACACCTTAACAGGCCACTATCGTGTTCTATCCTTATATTATCATGAATGAGAGAAACTTGCATAAAATAGCTAGTAACATATTCTTGAAGCTAAAAAAAGATCTACAACTATCATGTTGAGAGTTGGGAGAAATTTTGGCCATAAATCTACTAAATAGGACATAAAACAGCCAAAAACAGCCAAAATAGGCACTATACG
Source organism: Iris pallida (assembly GCA_029216955.1). Classification (NCBI taxonomy): domain Eukaryota; kingdom Viridiplantae; phylum Streptophyta; class Magnoliopsida; order Asparagales; family Iridaceae; genus Iris; species Iris pallida. The sequence goes on along the minus strand of JANAVB010016400.1, from coordinate 8,552,649 downwards.
GCATTCTGCGGCACTATGCAGCCTTCTGCGGCACTATGCAGCCTTCTGCGGCACTATGTAGCCATGCAGCACTATTAATGCGGCACTATTCATTCCTGCGACTACTGCACTATTCATTTGGCACTATTTATTCCTGCGGCTGCGACACTATTCATTCTATGCGGCTACAGCACTATTCATGCGGCTGCAGTACTATTCATTCCTGCGGCTATGGCACTATTCATTCCATACGGCTGCAGCACTATACGTGCGTCACTATTCATTCCATGCGGCTGCGGCACTATTCGTGTGGCACTATTTATCGTCCCTGCCAAATTCAGCAAAGATGAACTAGAAAATGCTCAAATCTTATTTTGGCCATAACTTCCTCAAAACAAGTCGAAATCTTACTTTTCAAAGGTCCATTTTGGGTAAAATTAAATTCTCTACAACATAGAACAATCAAAACTTAAAAATAATAAATTTTGGTAGATCAAAATCTAAGAAAACTGAAAATGCAACCAACTTAGATCTATAAGAAATAAACCATGGAAATTAAAAATGCCAAGTGCTAAAGTATCTTAGAATCTCGTGAGAAAGACAATGGAACAACAAAAATAGAGTTCCTCCATGAAGTAAGTTGCACTTGCCTAGGACTTGGTAGGTAGGAGGAGTAAATGAAGAAGTTGATGAAATAAATGAAGAAGTGAATGAAGAGAGAGAGAGAGAGAGAAGGAGTTGGGTTATATATCAAGCCTCTCCATCTCAAATCAAGCCGTGCCAAGCCAAGCTAAACCAAGTCAAATTGAACCAAACTAATAAAATAAACTAAGTCAAGATTAAACCAAGACTAGGCTACGCAAAACAAGCCTAACTATGGTCCATCTAATAAATGCCAGAAATCTCGTATACGCATACGAAAATACGTATAACGAAAAATAGGAGTGACAACTCTACCCACCTTAAAAGAATTCTGTCCTCGGAATTTAATCAAGAGGCTAGAGATGTCGGTGCAAGCTATATTAAAGCAGAAATCTCTGATATATTCTTGATATGTATGATTCATTTATAGATTTTAAATGATTTAGAGTTATTGCTATCTTTCTTTCATATCTTCCTTAGCTGTATGTGATTTGAGTACAGGTTGATTTAGAGGATTATATAACTGTTGAGATATTTTGCTGTATAGTTGACAAAGTACTCCCATCGATACTATGGTATAGGCTGGGCGTGACCCACATACCCATGCCCGATTTCCTGGGTATGGGTTGTGAGACGTTTTTATGGTGGCCCATGCAGGTCAGTCTTCGCGACCAGTACGAAGTTGTGGTAGTACTTAGTCCTAGCCGTACTACTGCGAGCCTGCCTTAGGATAAGAATTTTGAATCATAGAATAAGTTAGGAGGTTTGGTACTCAATCACATACTAGGATCTCTTGATATATTTTAGGGATGACCCCTGAGAATTTTACTTTGAAACTCTGTTGGGCCTATTTTTACTTGCTTTTGCTCATCCTTACTTTTGAATAGTTATCCGTTGTCAAACCTAATTCTTGCATAGAGATGAATTATATGAACTCTAGAAGGGACAATGGAGTAGGAGTTGAACTTACAACCATTCGGGGTGAGAAGAGAAGAGGATTAGCAAGATCTTATAAATGAAGGTTGAGAATTATTTTAGGTTATATTCCAGAAACTTGAATTTTGACCAAGATATCACAATTGGGACTTTTGGGTTTGTTGAAAAAGGCTTGAGAAATAAACGGAACATGAACAAGATGGAAATTATCTATAGATGTATTATAATTTTGACAATTGAGAGGATAGTATGGTATGGACTTTTGACAAGGAGATTTAATAAAGAGAAGTTCTATATGACTTTTACAGTGATAAGGGCCACTGAGAGAGATATTAAATAGTGTTTCTTGCTCGAGTAGCCAAAAAAGTGACACTAGATACGAATATTCTACAAGGAAGGAATTCAAAAAAATTATAAGGAATCCTTGAGACAAAAATGTTGGAAGGGTTGGTATGGATTTCTAAGAGTGATGATTGAGAATTAGATTAGGGATAATTCAGGGTTATCATTTATTTGGAAAACAAATTGACAAAGCAAGAGGATCATACAAGATGTGGGACCAATTATAACACAAGAAATTTTTTGAATAATTATGGAAGGATAATTTGACAAGAAATCTTAAGCCTTATGAACAAAATAGAAGTTGCTTGTTTTTATGATCTCATTATTAGAAAATACCAATGACATGGGGTTAATAATAGTGAATGATGAGGGTGATAGAGTTTTTTTAATATTAGAAGACTGAAAAAAATTTAGACGTAAAAGTGTCGAAGAATTTATGTGGATACCAATTTGAAATGAGGAACATTAGGAAAGAAGATTTGGCAACAAATTTATTAGAAGAAGTGAACAACTTGGAGTTTGAAAATTGTTTTATTGAATATAGAAAATGCAAGAAAAAGAAAGGACAACGACTTTGTTATGACTAAATGAGCAAGAGCAAATTCCTAATATCATTTTCTTTATCTTGTTATTTCTGGCTGACTTACATCTATCAAACTATCTCATATCTAAACCTGTTAGCTATACTTTTATCTATCTGGAATTTTTGTATCTTTTTACTTGGAAAAGGCTGAGGAAGTGTCATAATCATCTCGTTCAGGAAGGACAAAAATTATCATGTGGTAATCCTGATAGAAATACAAAATGATGGACATTAAGATAGAAATCACTGGAAGAAGGATATGACTGAAATTAGTAACAAAATCAAGAGGCCAGTAGTAACAATTTGGAAATGATTATACTTATAGGATTATTTAGAGTGTGGGTTACTTTATGAAAGAAGAACGTAGAAGTAATAATGGAAAAATATATATTTAATAATGGAAACTATAAATCTACCTGAGTTGTATTATTAAAATTGATGAGAATATTCAAGGACAATTTGATTTTGAGAAACTTGGATGTTTATAAGTTACCGTTTCTTGAGATATTTCATTATCGAATGAAGGCTAGGATATGAATTTAGGAATTCTAGGTACATAGGAGAAGAGATTATAAGTGCATACGGAGATGGTACGCAATTGAGTAAATGATTGATAGGAGAATGACTAAGAACTGACAGAACACAGAATTTCTATAATTATAGGAAACTTTAGAGACTTTTGTGGGACTTCTAACTTTTAAGAAGGATAACAATTGAAGGTATAAGATTAAAGGATATATGAAGGTTGAAAAAAATATTGGTAGTGGCATCATATCTAAGTAGTACGAGGGGTATAAATTTAAACAATGTTCAGGATTTTATAAATGCGATCTCAGGGTTTTTGGATCCAAATTTAAGACAAAGAGAAGGAACTTGGATTTAACAAGAGTACTTTCATGAGTAGTGTCTTTGGAATAAGGTTCAAACCTATAGTATTTACATAGGAGTTGATCTTTATGACTCAGATTATGGTTGTAGTGTATCTGGAGTTGCAAGATAAAAGTGTAATTGAGAAATGATTATTGGATAATCTTGGTCGTTGTTGAAGTAAAGTAAGAAGTAGAGTGAGATGATTACCTTGACTTTCCTTCTGAAAAATTATATATTTTGATTTTCCTATCCTAGTAAAAGAGATTTGAATTACTTACCCTTGAATCGTTTCCTAAATTTCTATAACCCTTGATTTTGATCCACTTTAATCATGATGGACCGATTTTGATTATCTTTATCATGCCAATGTTCTTGATTCTTGACTATGCTCAGTAATTTTAATCCTGATTGTGTTTAGATTTCAATCCTATTATCGCTCATGCCTAAAGCTCCGATTAAATTCTTAGTAATGCCTAAGTTTTGTTCTAATCATGATTAGAATTTTTACTAATCTCAATTATGTTCGAATTTCTATGGCTAGTGATGCCTAAACAACCTTGCATGACTAGACGACTTTGATTCCAATTATCGTGATTTCTAACGATCATGACTATTCATATTAATCTTCTCCCTAAATCGTGCCTAAAATTTTGATCTTCGATCATGACTTTATGATTTGATTACGAACTTATTCGTGTCAGAATTTGAATTTTGATCATGTTTGAACAATTTTCTGTTCATGCCTAGATTTTGATTCTATAGTTACTCGTGCTAAAGATTCATTCCTAAATCATGCCTAGATTTTAATTTTCGTAACCTCATCCTAGATCGCCAAGTAAATTTAAATTATTTCCAAATTCTTGATCACATCCCATCTTTGATCGTATCTACGACTTAATTAATCTTGTTTATTAGATTTCGATCGTTCTATACTTAAGTTGATCATATCTTGATTATAGCTAAAACAATATTATTCTATTAGTCGTGACTTGAGTCATGCCTAAGTAACTGAATTTTTATTCTAAATCGTGCCTAATCAATTCGACCATACCTTGACCTTATCCTTGATCGTGTTAATATGACTAGTCGTGCGTAAATATTTTTTTATCTGATTACTCGTGATCGTGCTAAAAGATATTATTCTTCGTAATCGTGCCTAAGGTTTTAGCCATACTTTCCATCATGATTGAATCTTAGGTTGACCACTTCAATCTAAAATTTTGAGGACAAATTTTTAAGGAGGGTAGATTTGTGACCTCCTTCAACCGAATTCCGAGATTTTTCCTGAATTCTTAAAGTTTCTATTTTTCTAAATTTTCTTCAATCTTCAAAATCATAAATTTTGATTTTGTAATTAGCTATAAGAAATATATTTTTTCAATCGCAATACGTTATAGATTTTATTATCGGGTTATTGGCTTTTTAAAATGTTTTATTGAAAAATTGTATAGTTGTTGGGCTTATTTAGCCTAGTAAATAAAATTAGTTTTTTCAAACTCTTCTTTCTAAAATGGGCTTAAACCCATTAGTATATTATGGGCTTAGATGTAGTTGACACAGGGACAATCATAATGAAAAAAAATTAATAGCCTATATTTAATTCTAATGTGATCACTGAATTAATAAAATAAACATGCTATAATTAAATAACTATTTAAATAAAACAGGGGGTAAATTTATATTCATAATATTATCAATAAACAAATTAGGCTAATGCATATGTATAGCTATTGATTAATACTATTTTAAAATAGGAATGCAAGCAAAATAATTAAACAAAAGAGGAGGGGTTTACAGTTAAGGGAAAATGAGGATTTGATGCGTGATTGCAGGTGTTTGGTTGGGTCAGGTTTGGGTTTGGAGTGATCATGACTACAATTTAAGTCATTAACGATTATTGATAAAATAATAGCATACGGAAGCTCGATTGGATGGCACATAAGTTGCATGTGCGTAGTAGACTTAAAATAAGTCAAAATCATATATTGGGTCGATTAAGTTGGATCGATGTCGAGGCCTGAAATTAAGTTGGAAGTTAGGTCAAGTTTTTTCGATAGTTGGTAAAACGGCCTAAATTGATCCAAAAGTTTGCTATACAAATACAATAGAAGAGAATAAGTTTGAGTGGGAGATGATATATCAAAATAAAGGTAAATTTGTCTACTGCAAACTCATGGAGAAAGTTTCGAGAGATTGACATCTATGATGCTCCAAAAATCAAAGTCACGAAGAGTACATTTAATGATCAAAAACTTATTTAAATAAAATAGTTATTGAAAATAATTCACTTAAAATTTTTTAAAGGACCCTAAAATTAGAAAATTTTGTCCTCGAAATTACACTTAGGCATAGAGTAAAAAGGATATAAGATTTATCTAAGGGAGTCAAGTACGAGTAGTCATACATGGTTCATGTAGGATGCTGCAGGCACTAGTATCTAGGTTATATATCCTATCAAGCCCTAGAGTACATCCTAACTTTTTAATGCAATAACAAAGGCAGGGTCGTGATTCTACTAGTTAAGTTTTTTGGATAACATATTTCTTAAGAAGGGATACGAGAATTTAGGTATTCCAGACTGTAAAAATCTGAGGGGTCTTAGGTAATATCAGAGTACTATTGGTCAATAAATCTATAAGGGAATTACCATTAATTTAGTGCTACTCCTATATGGGTCAAGGTATCAACAGGTCAGAAAAAATTGGCTCGGTCGGACATGACTAAGGTGAGGTGGCATAGAGGGGTTGTTAATTGCATAAAGAGAAGATAAGTTTAAAAGAATTGCTAACGGAGAAGTTACAGGTCGTGGTAAGGAAAACCTTGATAAGTTCAAAGAGTAATTTCACGAGAATAAAGCACGACTAGGAAGGCATTAAATCAAGAAATTTGGAAGAGACGGTGCCTATGGTGATATGATTATTAGGCACAAAGAGGTATAAAAGTTAAGGATTTGATTTTGAGATTATGACACGATTAGGGAAGGAATAAGAACATTCTCAATCTCATAGTCAAATGATCACGAAGTTGTGATCGCTAATCATAGAATAGGAGGTTAAGGGATGAAAGAATGGTGATACAGTCTGTAGCTACAACTTCTGGTCACTTAGAATAATATGATAGTCCAACAAGATGAAGAGATAGCACACTAATTCATACTACGGTCTAGCCTATCTATCAGGGTTCCAGGATAACACATGATTCCTTAAACATGGCTAGTCTAATCTTAATCTAGAATCTAACTAATAGTATTTGAAGGTCTTTTGCCTTATCTCTGTTCTACTAGTACTCTCCATGGTCTAGCCTTCTCAATTGTACTTCCACTAACACAATATCAAGCTCCTAATAATATAATATGTCAAGGTCTTCAATTGTCCTATATTTTCGAAATTCAACAAAACATTTAAATCTTGAGCTTTCCTCCATCCATGGAACATCTTTATCTTCAAAAATTTATCACCTACTATGTACTACTTGACTCTAGTTTCTATTCATCAATCTATTTTAGGATACTCTACTTTTCTATCTTGAGAATCTTGTCTTCTCCGTATCTCATGCCGTTTTATTTCTTGTCCTTGTTTTCTGAAGGTCTCAATCTTGATCATGTATCTATCTACAACCAATGGTGCTGGCCTTCTAATAACATACTTGTATATCATAATCATTTCCTTTCTTTTTCCAAACCTCACTTTGATCTGACATAAAATTTGTATCATTCATTTTTTTGAATAATCTTCTCTCCCTTTATTCGAATCTTAACTTCAAGGGCCTTGATTAAGACATAATTCCCTCTATAGTCATCGTAAGTCATCGTAGATAATTACGGTCATAACCCTCGCCTCAATTGATACTTCTTAATTTTTTTATAAACTTTCCTGCAATTCCAACCTCAACCTAGTACTGCTCCTATAATTCATTCTTCTCTTTGATGTTTCCATTACGTACACTGAACACACTTGTTCCTGTTATAATTCCTCCAAAATTATTAACTATTCTGCATGATGAAGGGTTTACTAATCTGCCTCTTGAGCTACGATATTTCTAACTCTATTGCCGGTCCTTGGCTATGACTAGCTACCGAAGATAGTAAGGTCATAATCAATACTTAACTCAATCAATCTATCAAGTTTTATACCATACCCTTATAAGTCATAGGTCAATTTCCTTAGCAACATATTCACTGATTCTAGCCTCTCTAATCATAAACAAACGATTCATCCCTTATAAGCGCGCCTAACCATAAATAGTAATTTTTGATACTTTAATCGTAGTCTAACCCTATTGGAAATCTTTTAGATTCGATTTCTAACATGTCATTAAAGGTTTGACTCAACCAATATGGGGATTGGTAGACTAGTCTACCTCAGACTTATCTACTCTTAGATCACTTTTCTCTCTCATACCTAATCTTCCTAGGATAGTTCCTTATTACCCAAAAAAATTTTTCCATTCTATCATAGTCCTGATTTCTATATCCTCAATGTAAAAAAATCTCAATTTTTAGTTTAATATAACTCCAAGGGTTTATATCTAGTCATGATCATCATGCTTTATAATTATATATCCTTATGGGGGTCCTTTGGCTCTATTTGCTATTTTCTACCAGGTTGGCGCTCTTTAATCTAAAAACCAATTGTGTCTTCCTTCAAGTCGCATCCTCACTTACCTCAATATTTATGATCAGGGAATCTTCATATTCTTCAAACTCGGTCTAGCTTAGACAATGGTAGCATGGTTTAGTCTAATGACCCTTATGTCTCTTGTTAGGACTAAGCCTGGTACCGTACTCTAATTCACATCCTATCTTGGTGGTGTGTAGCCTACCCATCTTAGCTAATCACCTTGTCCTGCAAAGCATAGGTTACTATATCCCTGAAGTAAAACCTTCTAGCTAATCTATCGGCTGAAGTCAAATTACTAATGCACGACTCATTAAATTATCCTTTCCTCAAGTCATATCATTAGGTAATTCTATTGTAGAGATAGCACTATTCTGATCTCATCTAGTCTCAAGTCAATCTATATAATTTTTTAACCATATCTGTAGTCATCTCAATCAGTACTAGAATTTCGTCCAACATATATACAAATATGTAAACCTCTAATTTAATTTCCTATGTCCTAGACAAAGGGCCTCTCCTTCAATCAATGAATTTTTCTATAGAAGCTAAAACTTGTTAGAAATATCATTCATATCCTATCGGTCCATCTAGTAGTGATGTATGTACAAACCCCTATAAACCCTAATAATCACATATGAAATATTCTATCTTTCTTAGTCACAATCTGTAATAAGATATAATCAAAATGGAGATCAATCACAAAGGTTCGCCCTTCCGAGATAGGGAAGGACGAGAGTTCATGAATAGAAATTCAAGGAAGCTATGATTTGAATACAAATATGAAATTCAAAGGCGATAGTAGAAGTCAAGGGAATTTCCAATAATAGCAGTGGATTGAGATCATAATATTCTATCCTAATGCAGGCTCGCTCGGTACTATGACGTAATCGAGATGATTTATCTCAACCTGCATGGGCTACCACAAAAATCATGTCACACCCCAGTCCCAAAATACACGGGACCGAACCACATGGCATAGGCCAGCTACGTATACAACCAGACTCTAGTCCGACTAGAATACGTATAAGCTGTTCAAAATGGTGTAACTATCATGACATCAACTCTATATCTCAATCCAGATAACAGAAACATAAGAAAGGAAAATATGAATACTTGTCTGCAGCCCAATAATCATACTCGCCTGAGTAGACTCAAAAAGGATAATATTAGTCTATAAATACTACGCAATCGAGCAGATATGTAATAGCTGAAGATGAAACTTTGAAAGAGCATATACCTGAAATAAAATAAACATCAGTAACAATCCATCAAGGAGCTCTACAAACCTACTCAGCCATCCTGAAAGGAAACCAGGTCCTCAAAGGGACGTAATAAGATACATAATATATATGCTGCTATAAAGTACAATAAATATCATGTAAGGGTAGTTACATGTGATCCAGATGCTAGACACGTGACCAAGGTAGTAAATAGGTGATCAAGTTGCACTAATACTCGGCAAACCATCTAATCTGTGTGATATGCAATTGAGAACAACTTTCGACGCAAGGCATTTCCAAATATAAAATTCGTAGCTCCGATATAGAGACTCCTGGGATATAGGATCGTAGCTCCGGTATAGAGACTCCCAATAAATAAAAGAGGCACGTAACTCCTGTTACAAAATCTCTCGAATAAGGATGTATAATAATAAGTACATAGTGATATATGCATACTATCCCCCTCGCCTAGTAACTATCCTTTCCACCTAATACAACTGTCCGTGTCGTATCCACGACACATCCAATCTGACTATAATGAATGATAAGTCCAGAAGTCTAGTCAAAATATGTACACAAGAGATCCAACATCAGTAACATCTAAAGATCATAAGAGTCACCAATATGCCATGCAATATGAATTCGTGTATCAGGTCTATGTGTTAGGAAGAAAAATTATGACAATGTAGTGACAATGAACAGAAAAATCATGTACAGTATATCTAGTGTGAATCGACTGATAAAAAAGTATAAGCATGTAGATACTATAAATCATGTTGACTAGGTATACTTGCCTGGAGTTTGTCCAAACTGTGTTGAGATTGCAGTACCAAAGCCTATCCCACTATCTATGAGAACCATACTCCATACAAATATCTATTAACCCAAATCACAAACAAATATATATCACACTATAGTACACGTATGACTAACAGCTCCCACCTAGGAAGCTTGGGTCATTTCTAGTCACCTATTACCTTTTGTTATTTAAGACACTTGTTAATTATATCGTCTAGAACTATGTCACACTAGTCGCTAATTCATTATTGGTTAATAATATAAATTGTAAGGTGTAGGTTTAAAATATCAAGTTTATACCTTGTTATTCGTACAATGAAACCTACGACACACAAATCGAGACAAGAAGATTAACCGTAAGGTTACTAATCTGATATTGGCGATCCACATGGTCATTTTGTCAATTTTAGCGTTGTGAATCATTGGAATCGACTGATCTCAATTTTGACGCACGGATTCTGAAATACGAACATAATAAGAATTAATTATAATTAAAGGTGATACATAAAGAAAAATCTACAGACTTCGTAAGATGATGAACAAACATCACCAACGTGTTCAGAATGGTCAAATTAGCTAGGATAGCCTACCCATAAGTCTAATTTAGACACAAGGACAAAATGATAATTTTAGGTCAACATGATATCTGTTATTGGACCTGCTTTTTACCAAAAATATGTGCCAGAATAAAAGTCATATAATCTAAAAAAACTATATGTTCGCGAGTCCATAATGATATACGAACCCAATGGTATATCCAGAATTGGATTCCGATGAGCCGATCTCAAAATGACCCGTTGTCCTGGACATTGGGAACCGATTTACATGAAAATACATGCTGAAGCCAAAGTACTCTATCTAGTAAAATATATATCAATGAGTCCATAATGATGATACAAACCCAATGGTATATCCAAAATTGGATTCCAATGAGCCGATCTCAAAAAGATCCGTTGTTTCGGACAAAGGGACCCGATTTGCACCAAAATGTGTACCGAGTACCCGGGCACGTTGCTCCAAACTCAGCAAACTATAAATTAATTTTTTGCTACAATGATGCTACGAGTCTATTGGTGGCTTAAAAACTGGAATCAGGAGTCCAGGATTCAAAATTTGAATTTATACAAGTTGGAAATTATGTTTCAAAAGGCCAACTTTGGCATCGATTTCAACCAACCAAATGACATTCTATAAAGCTAAAAATTTTGTGGCATGAAAGTGGTTATACCGGCTACGCTACAGACTTGGTGGTGAGCTTTAATGAGAAAGAAATGAATCTACAAAGTTGGTTCAATAAAATAGTACAAAAATAATATAATTTACTCGAGCAACTTGGTGGTCAGTTTTGATCTATCAAACGATCGAATTAATGATCATGGAGCGAAGAGATATATACCGAGATTACAATGGAAGAAGGGGTTCGACGATCCAAAAGTCAAATTTTTTAAAATATGTGCCCAAAGTTGCTGTCCCGAAACCCGATTCTTGATTCGAATTTGCATGTGTCAAGATGGGATCTCGTGCAAACTGCACGAATAGCCTCTGTTATGCGTCGGGGTAGAGGATGGCGGCCTAGAAGTGTTCGTTGGGGGGTCATGCGATGGTTGCTAAGCCACGGAGGATCACACAGCGGTTGACAGTGGTGTGATAGCTGTTGCTTATGTCGCTGCTACTTGTTGCTCGTGCACGTACGTGGTTGCTGTGCTCGCCGCTGCATGCCCTGGAAGTACGCGCAGCGGCTGGACCACCCTAGGTCGTGATAGCTACGGTCGCCTTAATTGGTGGTTGGAGCCACAGCAGTAACAATAACAATGGTGATATAAACAATGATGAGTTTGAAAGAAGGAGGAGGATGAGGATACATAGTATATAAGTAGAGAGTTCTTAGGGTTTTAGAATGGTAGAGTGGGAGGCTCAGTCGACACCGTATAGGCGGCGGTTGTACGCATGCGTCTCCTATAGAAATTTGTAGTGGAATAGCACGTGGAGGGGTTGGGAAGATGTTTAGTACTTTAAACGATGGGTTGGCGGTTGTGGATAAGTTTGTTTGGGTTTCGGGTTATAGCACCCGCCCTCACTTCTAAGTATAAAGGCTCTTTGGTTTGGTTACGGGTCAGATGTAGATGGAACCGGCCTACCCCCTATCATTACCCAACAGTTGGTGGATAATAAGATAGGAACAGTGGACCTATGGGTTGGGCTCCTTTGAAGGAAGTTTGGAAAGGGAAGAATAGGAAAGAAAATATAATAATAATAATTATAATAGTAAAAATAATAATAACATGGCTGGTAGGTATTTAGGAATGAGTTTTAGGTTAGGCTAGTTTAATTAATAGGGTATAATAAATAAAGAACGAGGGCATATATTATGGGCTTAGATGTAGTTGACACAGGGACAATCCTAATAAAAAAATTAATAGCCTATATTTAATTCCTAATGCGATCACTCAATTAATAAAATGAAAATACTATAATTAAATAATTATTTAAATAAAGTAGGGGTAAATTTATATTCATAATACAATCAATAAACTAATTAGGCTAAGGCATATATATTGCTATTGATTAATACTATTTTAAAATAGAAATGCTAGAAAAATAATTAAACAAAAGAGAAGGGGTTTAAAGTTGAGGAGAAATGAGGATTTGATGCATGATTGCGGGTGTTTGGTGTTTGGTTGGGTCAGACTTGGGCTTGGAACGATCATGACTATAATTTAAGTCATTTACGATTATTGATCAAATAATAGCATGCGAAAGCTCGATTGGATGGCACACAAGTGGCATGTGCATAGTAAACTCAAAATAGGTGAAAATTGTATATTAGATCGATTAGGTTGGATCGATGTTGAGCCCTGAAATTAAGTTGGATGCTAGATCAAGTTTTTTTCGGTAGTTGGTCAAATGGCCTAAAATGACCTGAAAATTGTGCGATGCAAATAGAATACAAGAGAACAAGTTTGAATGGGACATGATATATCAAAATGAATATAAACTTGTCTACTACAAACTCATAGAGGAAGTTTTGAGATATTGACATCTCTGACGCTCCAAAAATCAAAGTCACGGAAGAGTACATTTAATGATAAAAAAACTTATGTAAATAAAATAGTTATTGAAAATAATTCACTTAATTTTTTTTAATAGACCATAAAATTTAGGGGGCTTACACTATCTATTAGCATATT
>JANAVB010016400.1:8421972-8534472 GCA_029216955.1 Iris pallida | reverse complement strand
CACTGAAAGCTTTCTCTAGGAAGTCACAACTTACGTTGCGTCAGTTGCGCGTGTAGCCTCTCTCTGCATCTGTGTTTCGAGGAAGACATTGTCCTCTATTTATAGCTTTTCTTTACTGGAACAACTGTGAGCGCTTAGATAGAAAATACGATGTTTCTTGCCTTAGAGGATGTAATGCCCGGCCCAGGCCCAAAATACGTAGGACTAGGAATACGTATACATGACAGCTATGTATCAAGTGGACTCTAGCCCTACTCGAATATGTATAAGCTATCTTCATTTTCTAGATCTATCTATGAAATCAACTAACATCTGTCTCAATCCACGTGGTAAATAAACATCAAGAATAAACAATGTGTGTTATGGTCTGCAGCCCAATAACATATATGTTTGAGTAAACCCATAAACAATATAGGTATATAAAACTAGACTAAAGAGAAGAATGCGAGTAAAGAATAAAATATGGAAGCATGATAAAGTACCTGAATTGAATATAACAATACATCCATGATTAGCAGGCTATCATTGCAGAAGCAACTACCTGGAGAGATCACCAGGGCCTCAGAGGGACGTAACAAGGTACATAATATACATGTCAAGTAACAGTAAAAAGAATATCCATACAATTAAGGGTACTACCATAACCATCTAAGTGTGAAATATAGTTAAGGACAATCTTAATTCTAGGTCCAACCAATTAAGCGATCACTCATGGCACTATGTCATGATACCAATGAGTGAACACGAAACAAATTCAAGGCTCTTCTATAGAGATCATGGCACAGAAAAGTAACCAAACCCCTGTTAAGGAGACATGTTCATAAATCACGACAGCCGGGTATTTCGGTAGAGTCCTTGCACCCCATACTCTAAACTAACAAGTCAAGCCACGTCAAGTCAAGTAAATCTGATGAGCAAGCATGAAGTAATTGTCACACCCCAGAACCAGAATACTGGAGAGCGGAGGCAGACTTAGCCAGCTACGTATATTGGAGAGCAACCCACATCGCTATACGGTCACGGCTGTCTAGATACATGAGGGTTTACTACAAGCCAACAGTTTTCTATGGTCATGAACAAGCCTAGTGTCTCAATCACAAGTAAGTAAGTAAAATCACAAGATGTATGATCATTAAATATACAATAATAAGGCATCCCAAATATTACATATTCAGCTGATCATGAAGCTAGTTATTACAAAATGTTAGGACTAGCAAGAGTTTAGTCATACATGATCAACCCTAGGATCTGTCAATCATGTTACAGCCCGTAGGCCGACAGTAAGTAAGTACAATCGAGCTAAACAGGTGCTCGTCGGCTAAACGCCTCAAAAGAATTTTTTTATAATAAAGTGGAAGATCAAAAATAAACCCACTCGTTGCCCTGATTACGTCTAGTCGCCACCATCGGGCTGGAAATTCGGTAGATCCTCTGGAGCTGCTCTAAAATCTGGCCATACAAAACCAGCTGGATCAGACCCCAGAAAGAGCAAGTGCCACAAAGGAAGCTTCACTTAGGAACTAAAACCAGCAATTAGCACAGAAGATAATAATATATAGTAAAACTATAGAAAATATAACATCATGAGGATATATGGTAAGATAACCATAGGACCATTCAGATAACCAGGTTACAATCCTTAAACCAAACAAGGACCGGGATTGTAACCCTTCGTCTGAACCGAACTTGGTTCCTCCCATTTATCCGCAAGATAATGTAAGAAAATATAACAATCTATACAGGATCAAGGCTAGACGGATTATTCCCCATTCAATCAATCACGGCCAAGCAATGAGTACGGCTTGATACTTTAACTAGCTAGGGTTATCACAGGCCTAGTTACTAGCAAGATGCACTGAGATTATTCCACAGCCACAAGCCCTACAGACCATCCAGGTTACCTAGGTCAAAAATTAGGAGTTGAATTCAGGTGGGTACACCGTCCAGGAAACGTATGTACCCTTAGGTAACTTGAAGGGTACAACACATGACAGTGTGCTGGAAATGTGTCCTACTCGACGACAGGCTACAGATCCCAAGCGCGCCCAGGTAACGGAATTATCTGTAGCTGGGAGATCTATTTATGACTAATGTATTAATCTAGTTATTAGCCTTAGTCCATTTCAGTAGGTACTCCTGACCGTGGTACTCAGGATTCCCATCCTAGACATGATGCAATACAGGACTGGATTATTTGTACAAGCACAATCGTCCACGGTGTCCAGGTCATTTATACAGGTCATGTCATGTCAGGTAGCCGTCACAACAGCTTATCAAGATATATCATGTCAGGTTTACTTATCAGGAGTACGCCATGACGGGCCACTATCATGTCATGTTAGTTCCTTGTCACACCATGTTATGTACAATTGTCATTTCAATCATGTCAATCAAATCGTGATTTATCAAGTTCAGGACAAAAGGTGTACGCCATAAGAACTCAAGTTATACTGAGAGTTACATGGCATAGGCATAATAGTAATAATTAAAATATTCCTAAAATACCAGCTATGAAAGAGCCATACGGCTCGGCATATACGGCCAAGAAGTGATCTCATGCGGCTGGGGAGGGAGCAGTCTAAGCACCTCGGGATGGAAGGGTCATGCGGCTAGCAGAGGCAGTCGGGTTCATGCGGCTGGGAAAAGAAGTCCATGCGGGTCGGGGGAATTAAGAGCCCATGCGGCTCGGAACAAGAGCAGCTCATGCGGCTGGCGGAGCAGGTCTCATGCGGCTGAAGGGGATGAGTCCTTATGCGGCTGGGAAAAGGACTAGTCCCCATGCGGCCAGGAAATGACAGTTGCATATGCGGCTAAAAATGACGGGCGCATATGCGGCTGGCGGGAAACCGAGCCTATGCGGCTGGCGGGTTGAGGGTCCAAGCGCCTCGAACGAATCCGGGTCATGCGGTTAGGTCCAGGCAATAGTGCATACGGCTGGAACTGACTTGCCGCATGAATGTTCATGCGGTCAAGTGCTTCCATGCGGCTCGGGACTGTACTTCTTCTCCAAATTTTCGAGAAGAAGTACACCATGAAGCCATAGCTTCCAAGCTGCATAAAACCTTCATCCGGAGTCCAAATCTGAACTTTCATAGGTCAAAACGGGGCAGAACGAAATTCTTTACAACATGGAACCATCAAAACTTGACAATAACAAGATTAAGTAGATCAAAACCCCAGATTTTGAAAAATAAAATAAACTTAGATCTACAAGAATCTGGCCATAGAAAGTAAAAAAAGCCAAGTACTAAAGTATGTTAAAATGCTGTAAGGAAGAGAGTGAAGCAATAAAATTAGAGTTCCTCTATGAAGCAAGTTGTACTTGCCTCGACCCCTCTCTCCCTCTCTCTGGTAGGTGAAGAAGTAATGAAGGAAAGAAGAAGAGTAATGAAGAGAGAGAAGGAAGTGGGGTTAATAAATGGTAGTGGTGGTGGTAGGTAGGGGTTCACCCTTGGTTCATAATGAACCAAAGCAAACCGAGCCAAGCCGAACCAACCCAAGAATAAACCAAGACATGAAGAAAACTAAGCAAGGAATCATGCAATACAAGATAAAATACGTACACGTATTACAAAATACGTAATACGAACCACAAACATTACAGTAATACATGCTATCACAGAGTCAATAACCATGAATATCTTACACCAGACTGTATTATCAATCGTGTTAATGTCATGTGGTCTTTCGTGTCAATGGGTATGAATAAGTATAGCATCATATCTAATGTTGATACATAATATCTATAAACTGACATCGGCACCCGAATAATAATCGGACGCTAATTATCAACTAATCTTATGTATGTAAAATATATAAATAAACAGTACATAGAAAACAAGAAATTACTAAAACTTTGGCAAGGTACACTTGTCTGTCTTCTACAATTGTACGTACAACGGTCTGATTCCGACATCCTCTGTCACTCCATTACGTACGCCTATCATAATAAATCTACTATTAATGACATGTTTATGCCATATCATATATGGACTTACCATTTATAGACTAAATAATATATATACTATACTAGTCACATTAATTACTCTGCTCAATCTATTATATATATATAATTAAATCTACCTAATAAAGTAATATTTTTATATCATAAAAATATGACATTTATTTCTGGAAAAATATTGAAAAATAATTTATAATAATATTTAGTCTATTTATTCGTAGAAAAATAGGTATACAAGTCTCATATTAATTCGATGTCATAGTCACCAACTTGTGTAATAGTTTCGTACCCAAAATAAATAATTTAAACAAAAATAAACATGGAAAATTCCATAAATTTTATTATAAAATGGATTTCATAATAAAATATACACAACATTTAATTTAGAAAATTTTCATTCTCGGTGATCCGACAAAAATAAGACGAACACAATTTTTTTTTAAAATATGAAATCTCAACCAAGTGGCACAAATGTATATGGACTAGAAAGATTAGGATGTCTAGAGTTATACCAAAATATTTGAGAGATCAAAGTGCTCCACAAGTCGTCCAAAAATCACCCGTAAAAAAATTGGTTCAATCTGGACACATGTTCGTAAAACGAACGTCCCAAACAAATCGTGTGCAACCACGTAAATGGCCAATTGGAGATTAAAATAGACACACAGAACTACCAAGTACTTTTGGTTCACGAAAAATGGACATCAAAAAGTATATGAAACCCTATTTACAAGACAACATACCTAATGTGACAAATTAAGACTTGAACTCCAAACTTCGGTGACTTCTAGGCTCCATACCCCTCAACGAAGTTGTCGTGGCTCCTCGGGAACTTCCTAGGATGTTAGGGGACGGTCTTAGGAAGGCGTGAGAGTTGGTGGAAAGGGAAGAAATGTTGCAGTTTTATGGGGTTTCTCTCGCCTAGCACAAAACCGCCCGCGTGTGGGAAACTAAGGAAGGCCACTCGGTTTTTAAAAATAATAAATATTAAAACCATACAAAATAAAGGAGAGGGACATAGGTTACGTGAGAGAAATGATTTGGAAGAGATTACTTTTGGTTTGGTGAGATTTGGTTGTGATTTGGATTTGTTTGAATTAAAAAGGAAAGAAAAAGATTGAGGAGATTTGGTGATTTCCAAATAAGTTCCACTAAATATTAATATTGCATACTTGAATTTTTCAATAGGTGGCTGTAAATAATGAATAAAAATCACTCTAAAATTATTCTATTAAGCTAGGGCAACCTAGAATAGGCTCGACCAGTTCTAGTTGGACTAGTTTTGAGTTGGTACGATTTATTGAATCGAAATAGGCTCTGAAAGTCTATTAAGTGGATCTAGTACTGTGTCATTTAAAAACAAATAGCACATGAAAACTCAATTGAGTGGGACACTATTGGCATGTGTGTAGTAGGCTTAAAATACGTCAAAATCATATATTTGGTCGAAAAGTTGGGATCAGGTTTGGGCCTCAAATCGCAATTGGAAAAATACATTAAATTTCACGGTAAGGACAAAATGACCATTTTAACCCGAAAGTTGTGCAAAAAATATGTATAGTGCATGTGAACATGTTTGAGTGGGACACGATATACCAAAATGAAGGCAGACTTGTCTAGAATGGAATATAAAACTCGTTTCAAGGAATTAGCCAATGTGTGCTTCAAAAATGCTACGACAAAATGCCTATCTAGTCATAATTGAAAATAAATATGGTTTAAAATATAAAAATTATATAAAATAAATAAAAATAAATCCCCAAAAATCAAAGGGCTTATAATCTACCCACCTTAAAAGAATTTTGTCATCAAAATTCTCATTAATATAGAATCATGCTAACGTAACTAGGATTAGTTCAAAGGGGTACACTATGCCACTACAGTCTGTCCTATTAATAAAGAATCATGCTAATGTAACTAGGATTAGTATAAAATTTAAAATAATACTCATTAATAAAGAAGGTTTTTTCTAAGGGCACTACCATATTTGCTAGGGGCAGCCCTTACTTGGGGGCAGCCCAAGCAGGTGGAAAAATTGCTAGGGGGCACCCAAAATTTACTTGGGGACAGCCCAACCCCCCAAACCCTAATTTCTTCCCTCCTTTTTTCTCCTTCTCCTCCTCCTTCCTCCGGCGGCGGCGGCGCCACCACCACTACCAGCAGCCACCGCCACCGCCGCCTCCTTCCTCCTCCTCCTCCCTTCTCCAAACCCTAATTCCCTCTCCCGCCATGGCCTACAGGACCCTGGATCGACGCGAGGGGACAGCCCAACCCGAGATGACGCCGCCACCGACCAACGCCGACGAGGAGGAGGAAAGGCGGCTGTGGGAGGAGGCAGCTCGGCTCCGTCGTGCTCCTCCTCTCCATCCCGCTCATCGACGCGCAGGTGGTGCTCCCGCCCCGCCTCTTCCCGAGCCAGCTGCTGGAGCTGAAGCAGTGGTACAAGGAGGAGTTCGGGGACTACTTGATGGGGAAGAAGCCCCACTTCTTCGTCGGACTGGCTTGGGTCGAGATCCTCCTCCTCTGGCCCCTCTCCCTCGCCAACGTCATCGGGATCCTCCGGAGGAAGGGGTGGACCGGGCGGACCCTCCTCATGGTCGGGGTCTCCACCGCCACCTCCATGGTAGTAACAATGCCGCTTCCTCTCTTGATCTGCGCTTTTCGTTATGAAGGATAGGGGCCAGAGGAGGGGAGGAGGCAGCTCGGCTCTTGGAGCTGGCGCGGGAGTTGCAGGAGTCGGCGTCGGCGTCGGCGCTCATCTCCAGGCGTTACTTTCTTTTCTTCCATCTTCGAGGAGGACTGCCACCTTGTTGGCAGTCCTAGCGTCGGCGTCGGCGCTCATCTCCAGGCGTTCCTTTCTTTTCTTCCATCTTCGAGGAGGACTGCCACCTTGTTGGCAGTCCTAACGTATGTTAGGACTGCCAACTTGCTGGCAGTCCTAGAACTGCCACCTTGTTGGCAGTCCTAACGTATGTTAGGACTGCCAGCAAGTTGGCAGTCCTAACATACGTTAGGACTGCCAACAAGGTGGCAGGACTGGCTTGGGCTGCCCCCAAGTAAAAAAATTGATGGCAAACTTGTAATTTTTTTTGAACATTTTTGGGCTGCCCCCAAGTAAAAAGTGTGGTGCCCTTAGAAAAAACCATAAAGAATCATGCTAGCGTAACTAGGATTAGTTCAAAGGGGTACACTATGCCACTACAGTCTGTCCTATTCAATCATCTAGCAATAAATCTTAAACAACTTCCTATGCAACATTCCTATCATAAAACTAAATTTAACATTAAAATTAATATTAAATTAACATTATATTAACATGATAATTAATATTAAGATTAACATTAACATTAAAATTAACATTCATATTAAAATTAAAATTAATACTAACATTAAAATTAATATTAACATTAAAATTAATTAACATTAATATTAATATTAACATTAACATTAATATTAACACTAAAATTGAAAATTTTGGATAATTAATTTTTTGGGTTAAAATATGTCATGTCAGCTGTCATGTTAGACACCACCTAATAGGAGATGGCATCATCCAAATATTTTGGAAGCCAAATAACATAATTGGTTCACAAAAGGATGTTCCAAATTTTTCCATACTTCCATTCAAACTTCTCGACCCCCTCTCATGGGATACAAGATTAAAGCTGAAGCAGTGCTATAATTACAATGATCGCCTATTCCCACTATGCCAAGCCAACTAACATGAACCACTCACTAGTTTAGTTGCGCTGCTGCAGTAGTCAGCGTGAGTGAAACTATGCCAAGCCAACTAGAACGAACCACTCACTAGTTTAGTTGCGCTGCTGCAGTAGTCAGCGTGAGTGAAGTCTCTCTCTAGGCGTTTAAAGCGTCGATTGTTCATTTTGGCCCACTGCACTCATTTTGCTCTGCACCGTCCCACTTGTAGTCCACCCAAAGCAATGCAGATACAAAATCATGAGAAACCGGAAGCTTTTAACTCTACCATCTATAGCCACTCTTTGTGCCAATTTGAGAGTTCAAGCCAAAAACAAACCGAAAAGACCTCAATCTAATGCACAAGAATAGTACACAATGCCTCTTCCATATTAACAAGTTTGTATGATCAACTCATCAAAAAAAAATTGAACTCATATAAAGCACATCAATAAATTTGTGCTAAATTTTTTGAAGTCATATAAAGCACATCAATAAAATCTGCTTGAACTAGACCTTACTTAATGGGGTTTCAAAAGCTTCAAAATTTTACAATATGTCAGATCAGAGAAAGCGAAGAAGGATTCTTCATGTCACATATATGAAGAAAATTAAAGAACAGAAAGGCCATCTGCACCATTTTTCTTCTACTAGCTAGCTAAATACAATAGTTGATCGATGAATGCTTTCACTCTTCACCTGTTGTGTAGTGGATTTGGACCGGTGGGCACGATCCTCTTCTCGTCATCTATGGAAGTAGAATTCGTCTTCCCTCCCTCGGTGCTGTGTTGATGACCATGGTCCTTATGTAAACCAGCTGCTGCAGCTGCCGCGACGATCACTATCGTCGTCTTCTTGGATGATAGCGTCTCGTCTCCTTTCGGTTGCACCAACTTTCTCCCGAGGATCTCTCTGGCTGATGCTTGGTGGGCAATGCACGAGATGAGTAGGAGAAGGAATGCAGCAAAGGCTGCTCGAGCCCACATTCTCATAGTTGCTGATGGGAAAGGAAGAGGATGAGGAAGAGGAGGATAGATAGAGAAGAAGAGCAGAGGGGGGTGAGAGGGGTCAATGTGGGGCAATAACTAAGGTTTCTGGGAATTACGTTTGTATTATGATACATTGAGACATCCCTTGATCAGTGACTGCTCTGGCTCCACCAAACAACATTTATGAAACTTCAATTAGAGAGAGAGAATAGCCACTGTAGCATGTACAGCAAGTTTCAGCAGTTGATTCCTAAGCATCTCCAACCCTATTGTCTTATTTTGTGTTATGAATCTTAGGTGGCATGGGACACAAGACAATGTCTTGTATAGGTGGCAAGATTATATTCACAAATGACAATGAGCTTAAAAAGTCATCTCCAATGCAAAAGTATTGAGAAGACAATATAAAGTAATTTTTTACAACTTTCAAGACAACTTTTACTCTTCTACTTCTTTTATAGACATTTTTATTCACAAATGATGATGTGGACATAAAGACATTGTGAAGTGCATTGTCTAGATCTAGACAACCAACTTCACATTGTCTTTGCCATGTTATTGCCATGTCAACTCCACACTTTATTTCACATTTGCATTGGAGAATTACTTTTGAAAAAAATGGTTGTCATTCCTATGTGGCAACCATTTTCTTCAAACACACAATAGGGTTGGAGATGCTCTAACCCATTGTGAGTTTGGAAAAAAATGATTGCCACATAGGGGAATGATAAGCTTTCATTTCAAAAATTATTCTCCAATGCAAATGTAGAATTAATCATGAACTTGACATGACAATGATATGACAAGAACAATGTGAAGTTGGTTGTCTAGATCTAGACAATGCACTTCACAATGACTTTGTCTCCACATCATCAATTATGAATAGAAATATTTATAAAAAAGTGAAGAAGTGGAGGAGTTGTCTTGGAAGTTGGAAAAAATAGTTTTTATTGTCTTCTAATACTTTTGCATTGGAGAACACTTTTTTTATCTCATTGTCTTGTGTGAATATCATCTTGCCACATAGGAATTAGACATTGTCTTGTGTCTCATGCCACATAGGAATCACAACACAAACAAGAAAATAGGGTTGGAGATGCTCTAACCCTATTGTGAGTTTGGAAAAAATGGTTGTCACATAAAAATGACAAGCTTTGATCTTTTCAAAAGTACTTCTCCAATGCAAATGCGAAATAAAATATGGAGTTGACATGGCAAGAACAATGTGAAGTTGGCTGTCAAGATGTAGACAATGCACTTCACAATGACGTTATGACCACATCATCAATTGTGAATAAAAATGTTTATTAAAAAAAGTATAAGAGTAGAAGTTGTCTTGAAAGTTATAAAAAAATATTTTGTATTGTCTTCTCAATACTTTTGCAGTGGAAAAGAATTTTCAAACTCATTGTCTTTGTGAATATAATCTTGCCACCTATAGAAAACATTGTCTTGTGTCTCTTGCCACTAAGAATTATAACACAAAACAAGACAATAGGGTTGGAGATGCTCTAATATTTGTGAGACCAAACAAAAAGAATTAGACAAGTAGCTAGTGTGGGAAGTGAGAAGCATATTGTAGCAAAGTGAAGGAAAAAAAATCATAATTGTTAGCATAATGCAATATTTTTGTTATGCATATGTGGATTAACTTCATGAACCTTTTTGTTTCCTTCTCATTCCAAATTATTATTAAACTCTTAGTTAGTTATGTAACTACATGCAATGTTAATAGTATTTAACTTACTTTTAATTAAGTATTAAAAATTAATATTAAGAAAATAATATAAATAATTGTAGTATTAACTAATTAATAATAATAATTAGACATTATTGATTAATTATAATATTTATAGTATTTTTTGGGTAAACATTTTAAAATAACAATAGTAACTACAAAACCTAATTACGTAGTAAATAATAGTTAAGTATTATTAATTATTTTATATTAATTTTAAGCTTAATAAAGAAGTTCTAAATATAGCACTAATTGATTATTTAGGAATATTATGATTAGTTAAGTAACTATTACTAGTTACTTACTAATATTATAATTAGAATACTTAACATTTTATTAATTCACTATAATAACTAGTAAAAACCTTATTTATTCATCATTTCTGACACCTAATTATCTTAAAATATAATTTTTAGCTTTCATCATTAGGTATTTTATAATTAAAATTATTTAATAATAATAAATTAATAAAGTACTAATACTAAATAATTTACATTATTTATTATTTAGTTGGGCGTGTTAGTTAGTTAATAATAATGAGTATTAATAATAATATATAAATTAACTTACTAAATACAAATTAGTTAGTTATTTTTACTAAATAGAACAAAATTAATAAGAAAAAGTTTCAAATACAAGTTTCATCCCACATCCTCTCTAAAAATGATGATGTGAAAATAGAGTGAAGCAAGGGGACAAGAACCTTTTTAGCAATTATTAGACAAATCCATCCTCCTTTCCATGTGAATCAAACATGGAAAGTGGAGGTTCTTCACTCCACTTCAAAAAAAAACAAAATCCACCCTCTTCCACTCATCCAAACAATTCCAATCCATTCCTCTTCATGTTTCTTTTCTTTTCTTTTTCATCAAATATATACAACCCTCTCTTAATGTAACGTTCCAATCCCAAAATATGTAGAACTAGGTTACGTATACATGTCAGCTACGTATCAAATGGACTCCAGTCTAGCACAAATACGTATAAGCTATTTTGGTTTTCTAAAACTATCTATCAAATCAACTAACATATATCTATCTTAATCCACAGAATATATAATATAAAGAATAAACAATATGTGTCATGGTCTGCAGCCCAATAACACATATGTTTGAGTAGATCCAAAGAATAATATAGGCCTACAAAACTAGGCTAATGAGCAGAGATGTAAATAATGAGTAAAATATGGATTCACGATAAAATACCTGAATCAAAATATAGCAGAGACACCAAGCCGTCCGACTACTCCTACATAAACGTCTACCTAGAGAGATCACCAGGTCCTCAGAGGATATAGCAAGGTATATACAACATGCCATTGAAACAATAAAGAAAACATGAACTAAATGGTACTACCCTCATTAGTCTAAGTGATATACACGTGAAAACATATTCCGGATATCCGGCTTCGCTACTGAGGCTCACAAGCTCCTCAGCAGGCTATTGCCCTCAGGCACCGTGTCGTAAGACCAAAGGACATATGAGTAGATCAAGTAGATAACCACCCAAACTCTGCTACAAAGACGAAGGTATACTAGTAGAATACCATCCAAGTCCCTATATGGAAACGAGGCTAAAGTAGTAGAATAACGGCCAAGTCCCATATATGAAAACGAGGATATTCGAGTAGAAATATATATATATATATATATATATATATATATATATATATTGAAAGAAGGTAATTGTGGCGAACGCTCCCACTGGGAATCGATCTCCTGACCACTCGGGCCGCATGCATCTCTCTTAACCACTAGGCTAGAGGTCATTTGCTTATATATATATATATATATATATATATATATATATATATATATATATATGGCCTGATATAGCGGTAATGTTCTCTCCACCCCATGTCTAGAACTAGCAAGTCAAGTCAAGTCCAGTATAACAAGTCACAAGTGCAAATATCAATCTAGTATCCTATCGCAAAGTCCATAACCATGAAATACTCATGTAAACTCCATATCATGGATCGTGTTGGTACCCTGTGGTCTATCGTGTAATGAAACACGAATAAACTACATGCAATACCTAATATCGATACTCGATGACTACAAGATATCATCGACCTTCGAATACAATATGGACGCAAAGTATCGACTATTCCTACGTCCTAAATAATGATAAACAAGAAATAAAAACAATAATAAAGGAAAGAAACATGAACTATAACACGATAAGGTACACTTGCTTGAATCTCCAAGCTAAAAGAAAAATATACTGCTCTAGCTTTCAAGTCTGAACGATACCAAGAGCCTACATATACAATAATATTAGATCAGACACTATGATATGGTTCACTAAACATGTACAAGAGTACAACATACGCAACAATATTAGTCTTTAAAGTCTAAACCAAACAAGGATTCTAACTCGGTGGGTTGACTGAGGTTAATGAAATAAGTGTCAAGTTGGTGTGTAATCACCAAGTCTATTAGTCACATAACATCTATAAGTCCTCTGAATGTACAATTTCTCATATATCATAAACATGGTCATAACTAAGGTCCATGTAGTTGTTAAGTTGCTTCTCAAATATGTAGGTACTAAGTATCCTACCTATTAGGATCTTTTTGTACAAGTATGACATACACATTCTCAATGCTCATAAGACAAGTGCTAACCTAACTCAAGTAATTTAAAGTATGTCATCATCAAATTCAAGGATAAATAGAGCTCATTAATACTATCCTCAATCACATGTAACATTAATAGGCTAGGCAAGGCTCCTTTGTGGTTCAGCTGAGCACCAGCTGAGGGACTGTCCCATGTCTTCGAGATGTACAACTCAAGGAGTAGGAGCCAAGGCTCCGGCAGGACAGCAGAAGGGACCATTGCCGACCCAGCAGCAGAAGTTTATCCAGCACCAACAGCAGACCAGAGGAGGTCAGCAGGGGCGAGCCTTCGCCATGTCAGCCGAGGATGCAGAGGCAGTGGGAGATCTGATAGCAGGTTCTGTTCTTCTCGACTCCTTTCCTGTATTCGCTTTGTTTGATTGGGGGAGCTTCCCATAGTTTTGTGTCTGTATCTTTTGCTGTTAGACACCAGCTTTCTTCTGAACCATTGCCTAGGACTTACAATATCACGACTGGGGGTGGTATCATCCTCGTCCGTGATGTTCGCAAGGATAAAAGAGTAGTTTTGGGAGGCCAAAAACTGGATGTGAGTCTGCTCGTAATGCCATTACCGAACTACGATATTGTACTCGGTATAGATTGGTTGAGCAGGCACCATGCCAGTATAGATTATCGCAGTGGTAGAGTTTTCTTCAGAGTGCCAGGAGAGCCAGAGTTCGAGTTCACCAAACGGGAGATGGACCAGAGCAGTGGAGTCTTCTGCGGAGCTTCAGTAGAGGAGCAGAGCGTGCCACATCCATTGATAGCTGAGTTTATGGATGTATTCTCGGAGGAGTTGCCAGGATTACCTCCGGACAGAGATATAGAGTTCTCTATAGATTTGGTACCCGACGCAGAGCCGATATCTCAGCACGTCTACAGAGTGAACAACAACGAGCTAGTGGAGTTGAAGAAGCAAGTGGATGAGTTGCAGAACAAAGGTTTCATTCGATCGAGTTCTTCACCATGGGGTGTACCAGTACTCTTTGTGCCGAAGAAGGATGGATCGGTACGGATGTGTATCGACTACAGGGCTTTCAACAGTCTTATGATCAAGAACAAGTACCTGCTACCGAGGATCGATGATCTATTCGATCAGTTAAACGGAGCGAAGGTATTCTCCAAGATTGATCTGAGGTCAGGTTACCATCAAGTGAAGGTGAAGAAGGAGGACATTTCGAAGACATCATTCAGGATACGATATGGCCAGTTTTAGTTTATGGTGATGCCGTTTGGGTTAAATAATGCCCCGACGGTATTCATGAACTTGATGAACAAGGTGTTCCACCAGTACTTAGACAAGTTCGTAGTGGTATTTATTGACGACATCTTGGTATATTTAAAGACCCTAGAGGAGCATGAGGAGCATTTGAGACTGGTTCTGGAGACTCTCTGTAAAGAGCAGCTTTACGGCAAGCTTTTGAAGTGTGAGTTCTTCCTGGATCAAGTTGATTTCCTAGGACATATTGTAACCGGAGATGGGATCTCGGTCGACCCGAAGAAGATCAGAGCAGTTGAGGCGTGGACAGCATCGAGTTCAGTTGCGGAGATCATGAGCTTTCTAGAATTGGCAGGCGACTACAGGAGGTTCGTTCAGGATTTCTTCCGAATTACAGAGCTATTGACTAGGCTGACCCGAAAGGACGTAGAGTTTATCTGGTCAGAGGAATGTCAGGTTGCTTTCGATGAGTTGAAGAAGCGACTGACGACAGCCCCGATTTTGACATTACCATTAGGATCAGGCAGGTTCACTATCTACAGTGACACCTCAGGGAAGGGTCAGGGTTGTGTCTTACAGCAGCATGGGAAGGTGATTGCCTATGTATCCAGGCAATTTCGTCCGTATGAGAAGAACTACCATACCCATAATTTGGAGTTGGCATCAGTTATCTTTGCTCTTAAGTTGTGGAAGCACTATCTATACGAAGAGCATGTGGAGATCTTCACCGACCACAAAAGCTTGAAGTATGTGTTTACACAGAAGGAGCTCAATATGAGGCAGCGCAGATGGTTGGAGTTGATGAAGGACTTTGATATTTCCTTGCAGTACCACCCAGGAAAGGCCAACATGGTTGCCAATACCTTGAGTAGGTATCCGATAGCTATGTGTTTGACGATGGATCGTCACTTGTTAGCAGATTTAGAGAGCCTGGGGATTGAGGTGATTGTGCCAGGAGTTTAGATGCAGATGTGGAGCCTTCGGATTCAGTCGGACTTGATGGAGAGGATCAAGTTGACTCTGTTCGAGGATGTTACTCTGTGGTGTATCCGAGAGTAGGTTCGAGTAGGATTGGTGGATAATGAGTTTATTCTTGCGGAGGATGGCGCATTAAGGCACAGTTCCAGACTGTATGTGCCTAGCGGAGAGCTTCGGGAGCAGGTTGTACAGGAGGCCCATCGTTCTCAGTACTCTATGCATCCAAGTGCCAACAAGATGTATAGGGATTTGAAGGAGCATGTATGGTGGTATGGGATGAAGCGGGAGGTAGCTCGCTTCGTAGCCAGATGTTTAGTCTGTCAGCAGGTTAAGGCAGAGAGACAGAGGCCAGGAGGACTGTTACAGCCATTGCCCATTCCGGAGTAGAAATGGAAGCATATTACGATGGACTTTGTTTCTGGATTGCCGTGTACACCAGAAGAAAAAGACGCAATTTGGGTCATCGTAGACAGATTGACCAAATCAGCCCACTTTTTCCTATTTAAGGTGGACACGTCTACTGAGAGGCTAGCAAAGATGTATATACGACAGATTGTCAGGATACATGGAGTTCCGGTAAGAATTGTCTCGGATCGGAATAGTCGCTTTACTTTCCATTTTGACGGAGTTTGCAGACTAGTTTGGGCACTCAGCTCAAGTTCAGTACTACATACCACCCTCAGACGGACGGACAGTCAGAGAGGACTATTCAGAAACTCGAGGACATGCTGCGAACTTGTCTTGGATTTTGGAGGCTCCTGGGACGATTATTTGTATTTAGTGGAGTTTGCATACAACAACAATTTCCAGGCCAGCATTGGGATGTCACCATTCGAGGCACTGTACGGGCATAGATGCTGTACACCCTTGTCTTGGGACGACGTTGGAGAGCGAGCTTTATTGGGACCTGAGATGGTTGTTGGCGCAGCCGAGAAGGTGAAGCTCATCAGAGACCGACTTCGCGTGGTGCAGGACAGACAGTGGCATTAGGCCGACAGCCACCGAAGACCTTTGCAGTTCGAGCTACAGCTTAGACTTAGGAGTAGATTTAGTTTGTTTTGTGATTTTTTTTTTGTTTGATCATGTGATTGTTATAGTTAAGCTTGAGACCATGTTTGTGCTAGGTTGGAGATCTAGTTTTCCTGAGGATATCTCCGACGCGTGGTATTATTTGCTTCGGTGGAGGTAGAAAGCTTAGTCCGCATTTCATCGGATCTTTCGTCATCAACGAAATAGTCAGTGACGTGTCATACAGACTGGACTTGCCCCCTGCATTAGAGGGAGTCCATAATATATTTCACGTATCGCAGTTGAGACGGTATGTGGCAGATCCTAGCCATGTACTGGACCATTTCGAAATCGAGGAGGGCCCTACTCTTAGTTATCCAGAACAACCTGTGGAGATTTTGGATCGACGGAAGAAGGTGCTGAGGAACCAGACGATATCCTTGGTTTGCGTAGCTTGGAGACACCACTCTCCAGGTGAGTCTTCCTTGGAGAGGGAGGATGAGATGCGCGAGCAATATCCTTATCTTTTTTAGCTGTGAGGTATGACTTTTCTATCCTTCTCATCTATTCAGTTTTGTCTGTAATTTCGAGGACGAAATTCTTTAAGGAGTGTAGATTTATTACATCCATTTTTCTAGTTAAGGGTATTTTGGTAATTGTAAATTTCTTTTGATTATTTAATATATTATATTATTGGTGTTGTAATTTTGGTCTTTTGATAGTATAGCCTTGGTGCAACCTAGCTTAGTGTCTCGCGATGACTTAGTGACTTAGTAGCATGATTAGTTAGGGTTAGTAATCCTATTCTAGTTAGTTTCAAGTTAGAAGCTAATTAGCAAGCTTTTGGTTAGAGGCTAGTTAGACTTATTGAATTTAATGATTCATTTTAACCATAGAAAGAAGCCCAAGCCCATGGATTAGGAAACCCTATCCCACCCATGATGTGGCTGGACAAGAAGGTTCCCACAGCCCTATTTAATATCTCATGTTTAACATTGCATCCTTTTTCCATTCCTTCTCCTTATGGCAAAACTCTAGGTATGTATTCTTCCTATTTTCTTTATTTTTCTTCCTTTTTAACCCTAGTCTTTTGTATTGGGTTCTGATCTATGTTTATGGATTGTTGATGGTGAGCAATCACAGTTTTGGAGAGCATCGGAGTTTTGGAGCCGCAAGAAGGATCTTCACTTTTGGAGCTTTTGATAGGGAATTCACCCTTAATAGGTAATCTCTCGAAAACCCTTCAAATTCATGAATTTTTCTTGCAGATGCATCCATCTAGGTGTCCCTAGCTGTAGGATGAGTTTTGTAGGAATTGATATTGGTTTGGTGTCCGTATCGGACACGTAGCAGTGTTTTTGCTACGTGTTTGATGAAATGCCCTAAAGGAATTTTTATTGCCGATTTCCAAATCTTTTGAATAGAAATGTAGATCTATATATTCCTTATGGATTTGTGTCACACTGAGAGAAAATTTGTGCTGTGTCCATGTCTAAATTGGGCACGAACCCGTTCGCACACGAGCCGTGCGCGTGTCCTGCTACTCGGGCAGTGTAGCGGACACGATAGGATACGTCGTGACTCCAAAATTGTGGACACATAGGGCATATGACTGACATGGGGCTGATCAAGTTTCGTGAGATTTCATCGAGTAGATCTCGAGAAATCTTATGCGCATGAATTTTGCTGACACTGCACGCACGGGAAAAATCCCAACTGATACGTGTGTCGTATCACGCGTACACGTGTCTTCTATGTCTCATGTTGTGTCGTGTGTATAGGCCTATACCTGGGCTATACATGGACACGAGCACGAGACGTGTCGTGCCTCG
The DNA here is from genome assembly GCA_029216955.1 of Iris pallida. Lineage (NCBI taxonomy): Eukaryota > Viridiplantae > Streptophyta > Magnoliopsida > Asparagales > Iridaceae > Iris > Iris pallida. The sequence continues at coordinate 8,516,430 of JANAVB010016400.1, read as the reverse complement.
TATCGTGTCCACGAGTTCGTGGACTGACCGCACGAGGCAGTGCAGCCTGTGCACAACTGTGCGCATTTTTGAGTGTCTGGACACTTCGTGTCATATTTTATGGATACGATACACCCTGTGGGACACATGCACATGCACACAACATGTTCTCAACCCTTAATTTGATATTTAAATGATTTTATGATGATTAACTTAGGGTTTATTCATTTCTACTGATACGGGGTTCTAATAAATGCATTTTCATATTTTTGAAATATATTTTCAGAGTTTTAAACTGAATTAATTGCTAATTTATGATTAGTTGTTAATGACTAACATGTATAAATGTCTAGATTGATGGTTTCATAGCTAAGTTACACTTTGAATCAAGACTGAGTTGTATTTGGAGTTTTTGCATGGGCAGGATACTCAAACTAGAATAAAAACTGAGTTTAGGGTTTTAATTTTTCATATGTGTTATTTCTGAGATGTGAACATTGTTTTCCTGAGAACTGAGGTCAGATTTAATGCAAATTGTTTGGGTTCTATGATATTCTTGTTGTCAGTTGACAGTAGGTCGTTTTAAGGTTGATACTTCATGTATCATTTGATTTTTTTCTCAAATATGAGTTGGTATTTATTATACATGAATTTGTTTACTTTTTTCTTCCTTTTTGAACTGTGAACATGGAGTTGTATTCAACTTGAAGTTATTCTCATATTTTCCCTTTCTTTCTTTTTTCCTTTTTCTTCTTTTGATATCATTTATACATATATGTATATATGTCAATGTATATAGTTTCTTTGTTTGTATATATATATATATGTGTGTATATGTGTGTATTGTGTGTATATATATATATGTGTGTATTGTGTGTGTGTATATATATATGTGTGTATTGTGTGTGTGTGTATATATATATATATATATATATATATATATATATATATATATATATATATATATATATATATATATATATATATATATATATATATATATATATATATATATATATATAGAGAGAGAGAGAGAGAGAGAGAGGGAGGAAGGATCCACATCCCCTCACTTTTGCATCCCCCATGCATCCCCATGTTAACATCCATTTGATCTTTGTTTAAGTCATCTAATCTTAACCGTTGATTTTCAACGGTTAAGATTAGATGACTTAAACAAGATCCAATGGATGTAAATGAGGGGATGCATGGGGGATGCAAAAGTGAGGGGATGCGGATCCCTCCTTATATATATATATATATATATATATATATATATATATATATATATATATATATATATATATATATATATATATAATATTTGTGTGTGTAAGCTAATCTCAGTTTTAGCCACAGCAGCCTCAACATCAGCAAGCACACACACACACACATACTCATTTCATTTCTTTGTATGCATATGTTTATGTGAATGAGTATATATATATATATATATATATATTAAAATATATTATATATATATATATATATATATATATATATATATATAGGAAAAAAAATATATATATATATATATATAGGGAATGAATGGATGGAATGTATAAGTTGTGATTGTAAATAGATATAGTCTAAGGGTTAATGAGTCAGCTTAGGATGACCCAATGAGCCTAAATTGGCCGAGTTGACTATCAAGTTGACAAAAGTCAACTTTAAGTCAAACTTAATCCAAATCGACTCAAACAGACTTGGAATGACTAGATAACTTGTGCTTGACCTAAAATTTGGTAGACGGACTAGTTGACTTATGGTTGACCAGGTTTGACCAGAGTTGACCAAGGGTTGACTTTGACCTAGAAGGATCTAGAATCATATAGAATGCATTGTAGGCTATTCTTATTTCATGTTAAACATGTTGTGACCTGTGTTGCTCTAAATAGGACTCAGATACTCCAGTTCAGACTCATATTCTCATCAGACAGCCAGGATATCAGGCGAGTACATTCTCTGACCGTTTTATACTTGTTAGGAATTATATTCTTGTCATAGTTTAATTTACTTAATGCTGACACGATATTATCACGGATTAGTACTATATGGATCCTTACATGAGATGTTATCCCCCTCGATTGCATCGAATACGTCGGGTCATGTGCTTTCCACGAACATCATGTATTTTGTGGACTCTTATTATTCATGTATACTCATGTGCTCTTATGTACTCTCATGATCTCATGAGCTTCATATATAAACTATCATGTACAATAACATAACCTGTCTAGATCCTTATATATTGATTGGGGCATGGGGGGTAGAAATAGTCATGTGAACAATTCCAAAGTAGTGTAATCATGTACAAACTCTTTAGTATAATCATGTGCAAATCAAGCCGTTCAGATGTCTATCTTGTACTCTAAATCACATAGTCACTTATAGTTCTCTACTATCATATATAGATAGCTTTGTTTATCAGTTTCTCTCTTTCTTTTCATGCTTATTTCTTACAGCATTTCATATATCTTAACCTATCACATGCTTTATATTTCATATCAAGATATGAACTGTGTGAGATGTATTGTGCTCGTTCCCGTCCTGATTGGACTGTTAAAAATATTACAGGTGATGAGGAGGAGTTATGTCCTACATATTATGGCACAGGCTTAGATGACACTGGTGACTTTGACCCTCAGGAGGATCCTACAGTCGCTGAGGACTTGTCTATTGTCTAAATTAGATCTCTAGACTAGTTTCCCATTAGTTGTCTTATTTCATGTACTTTCAGTCTCTAGATATTAGTGATGTTTATATATTCAGATATTACTCTCGTTTGTCGCTGGTTGGAGATTATTCCTTTATCTATCTTTACATCTATTCTCTTTATTCCACCTTAGATGCTGTGATTGAGTTGTACATTTATATTATCCTCCTTTTGGAGTGTATATCATTGTATATGTATGGTTATTGATAGATGTTGTGACCTAGGACTGCGTTCTACCGCCGATACTGCGACATAGGCTGGACGTACCCACATCTTGTACCCTTACACTAGGTGCGGGTCATGACAATGGTCGAACCTGATTTTAATAATTGATCTAACCGTGTCTCGATATAAGGGCTACTTGGACATCTACGGAGAACTTTTACCATACTGATTAAGACTAAAGCTGTTTTGCCACATGAGTCTGTATTTCAATATTCAATATAATTTTCATATTTATTGAGTTTAGGAATATTTTGTACACCAAGTCGTACTGGCGAATAGGCTACCCCAAAATGTTTTTAAAATAACCTATGATTTTGAAAATAGCCTAATTTATAGAAAAGCTCCTAACTGCTAAAGCTTTACAAAAGCCCAAAACTCAAAATCTGATTTACAAAATTCCCCAAAAATTATACTCTGGACACCAACAGAGTTCGGCCTGAGTTCGGTCCGACCTCTTCCTGAGTTCGTTTATTGTCGTTGGATTTTTGAATTTGGTCATCTTGTAATTACGGACGCAACGACTATTTATCGAGATTCTCTCAAAAAATTCTATTCGTATTATGTTCGAATTTGCCCCGTGTTCTGACTTTGGAAAACCTATAAGTAGAGAAAAATTTTACTCAATTCAACACTTCTCTCTTCTCTCTTAGCTTAATACGTCTTCCAAAGTGTTCTAAGCTCTTTCATTTTCAAATCCCAAGCCAATTACAATCCTCTAGTCGGTTTGCTAGTACAGTATGGTATAGAAGTTTCAGAGAGATTGTAATCAGAGACTTAATTGAAGAAAGACACTTCACAATTGAAGTTGGTCGAGTACTTCGGATCAAAGCTCGTATTATAGAAGTTGCAAGGACTTCGTATGAAAACTTGCGGTATTTTTTCATAGTGGATTCAACTGGAAGCTAGAGTTCTTCCGACTGGAATAGTCCTCACAAGAGGAAAACTGGTATACATCGTTGTGTTTATGTTTGCTTTCTGATCTCTGTTTTCATTTACTTACTTGTGATATATTATATGTGATCTTGTTGCTAACAATTTTTAATTAGCTAAATTCTGCTGCCTACTCTATTTACCCCTAGAGTATTGTGCTTTACAATTTGTTCCTACAATTATCAGGTCCTCAGAGGGACGTGACAAGATACATATAAACATGCTATATAAACTGCAACAATAGATAAATAAATATGCAAGGACTGATATGGTAATTAAATATGTAAGGGTGTCCCTAACCATCTATGTGAAATTTTAGAAGATATCTCGATGTATGGGCAAGTAAAGGCTGACTCCCCCATGACTAGCTCATAACTCATAATACACACGTCTAGGTACCAATGCTATCAGTCGACATAATTCGAGGCTAGCGGCCTACGTGACCTATCAGTCCACGTAGCTAAAGGCTAGTGACCGCCGTGACACGACTACCGTAGTGCACAGTTACTACGGCTTTTGGATTGGGTAGCCTATACATCTAACTGTCATCTCCCTCCCGAATGTCACTGACCAATTCGTATTCACGACTTGTCTAGTTTGTAAATATATGAGCCTCTAATACACTAGTCATAACAGTTACATTCTAACCGTCACATGCCTTATACGTATCGATGGTAAATCGAATACACGAGATCATATCCTATATGAGACTCCTAATTTGTGGGACACATGCAACCTAGTCGAAGGAGATATAATAATATCCCATAATCATAAGTTAGTCCGCTAAACTAGGTCAATATGCATCAAATAAAATAAAGTCATAGAAATGACTAATATAATCGCTTGCACCCAAGTATGACTTGGACGCACAATTTATAATATATGAAATGTAAAACAATATAAAAAAAATAAATGCTAAAAATAAATGTTCTAAATAGTAAATATAGCAAGGTATCTTATCTGGAGGTGGTGTGCATAAATAACAATGTCCAGTCACTCGGATCGTCAAGAAACAAAGAGCAGTGAAGGTCAACTCCTGCAAACGTCATCGGATGTTGAAATAAACATCACGAATATTTTTGGCATAAAATAAATGTCTAAGATTGCCTATCCATAAGTTTAATTCTGGACGCAGGGGCAAAATCATAATTTTGGGACAAATCGGTATCCGTCGTTGGACCCGCTTTGTACCGAAAAACGTACAAAAACCTACAATTTCTAAAGTCATCAAGTTATATGTCTACGAGTCCGATTTGATGATACAAACTCAACCATATGTCCAAAGTTAGATTTTGATGAGCCGTGCATAATTTTGCCCCATGGATCAAATCGTGAGCCCGCCAAAATATTGTTCGGGTCGACCTTCTCAGAATCGGACCAAACTTCACTTATAGGACCAAAAAAATAATATGAGTCCAGTGGCACAAGTTTTGTCTCAAGATGACAAACGTGCACGAAGTTGTAGGCTAGTTTACAAAGAGGTCGACACTGGGTATCTCGATCGAAACATCTCGATTTCGTCGCGCACACAACGAAATCGAGTTTCGTCGAATCCCACACGTCCGAAAAGTCGATATGCACCTTTTGATGCCTTCGATTTGCGGCCACGTTGCACATTTTTTTGGGGTGAACGTCCTATCGGCAAAATTCTATTAAAATTCTATTTATTGAAAACTATCTTTTATCTATTTTTGAAATTGTTTTAACAACAATCTAGTGAACCAAAAAAATAAACCAAAAGTGGGGTTTCCATGTCGTATAGGTTGCCTAAAAACCTGTTCAAATAGATTTGCGATACTATTGAGGAATCGACAAAAGTTGCCTTCCAATCCTAGGTTCTAGAACAGTTTTTGTACAATGTTTTGTTGTGGTTTTTCTTGATTTTTCAAGAATATTTACGACTAATCCAGGGCAAACTAACCCAATCTAATTGAAGGGACTTGCAGGTGGTTAACTAGGCTCTCCGCATAAATTTACGGATCAAACTTTTGTTAATTGTGGATGGAGTAAATTGGGTGAGAACGTGTGTACCTGGGTACTGTTGATAGACCGAAACAGAGCTTCCATTGTTCATGGTGTTCGCCGTCGTTGTTGCGGCGATCCCGATGTTGCTCCGGCAAGGTCAGGCGCCTCAGAGGGCGCACAGTGGTTTCGAGAATCCATGAAGGCTTACGAGGCTATGGTTTTCGTTATAATCTGTATTAACTCGAGATGGGTTCTCATATATAGGAAATTTTTAAAGTTCAATTTTTTATCGAATTAACCATCGATTTTAATCAAGTTTTGATCTAATTTGGGCGAGAATTTGTCAAGGGATATGATGTAGAAGATTGCATGACATTTGATTCGAATTGACAATGATTTTGGGTTTTAGAATTATCTATTCCTAGAGGTTGTGCGCGCGGGGAAGGCAGGTTTGAATGACTCGCGAGATTTTCAAAATCTCACGAGTCATTCGATAAAATTCAAATTTTAAATATATATATATATATATATATATATATATATATATATATATATATATATATATATATATATATATATATATATAGTTATGTATATATAGTTATGTATATATGTAAATTAAAATACCAAATAATTACCATAAATTTCTAGTAATTTTTTTAAAATCTAAAATACCCAGGAAACTTAATGTAGCCTATTTTCGTAGGGTAGGGTATTTTACGCAGGTATATGCACATATATATGTATATATTAATATATATATATATATATATATATATATATATATATATATATATATAGAGGAGGGACCCGCATCCCCTCAATATTTGCATCCCCAAGCATCCCCATGTTAACAACCGTTGGATCTAGTTTAAGTCATCTAATCTTAACCGTTGATTTGAACCATTCAAATCAATGGTTAAGATTAGATGACTTAAAATAACATCTGACGGTGGATAGCATGGGGATGCTTGGGGATGTAAATATTGAGGGGATGCGGATCCCTCCTCATATATATATATATCAAATAGAACTAAACAAAAATCATTATAGTACTATTAATAGCAAAAAGCTCATAATAATATTACAACTAAAATAATAAAATCACAAAAATAATAAATTAGGGTAGTACCCCAAATTATCATGATTAACCCTTTCAAGATAGTAATTAATTAGGTATTTAAAAAAAGGAAAGGATAACCAAAATACAATTACATAAATAAAATAATGAATAGTAAAACAAATAAAGTCTAGGGGTTACATCTAGTTTGCTAGTCGTGGCACCTGACTGCACTGGCCATGCCATAATTTTTAGTCTACATGTATAGTAAAATTTAACCACGACTTAGACTATATTTATAAATAAAAATTGAAAAATACTTAGTTAAGCAAATACATAAAATAAAAAAATTGAAAACTTTAGGGGTTTACATCCTACCCAACTTATAAAAATTTTATCTTCGAAATTAATAATAATCTTAATATCAAGAATACGAGTTTAATACAAAAGAAGAGCAGGTACGTCTAATAGTAACTTGATTTTCGAAAAGATGGAGGGAAAGTTATAAAGGACTCCAAATTGGTGCCATATTCTACAAGATACGGTCTTCTTAGTTCAAGATCCTATCTAACTTATAGAAATTGGTTAATCGTAGAAAGCACAGTTTTACGGCTTCTAAGAAGGTCAAATTTTAAGGAGATGTACGAGAATATGTATTTCCAGACTCTAAAGAAAGCCTAGGTATTATCTGTTTAACATTGATCATGTATTGGCCATGTTCTATTAAGGCAGTAGGAGCAGTTTTGGTCGAGCATAACCAAAAACAAGTTAGTATGAAGGTATTCCATTCATCGGATAATATAGGCTACAAAGATATACGATTAAAGAGTTTATGGAAGGAGGATTAATGGACCAAGGGATGGAGACTACATAATAGGTATAGGGACCCCTTTCATAAAGTTTGGTTCTATAGTCCAAATATGGAGATATGCATGAATGAGTTTAACTAGGTTTTAGTAGGTTCCCTAATTGGACATCAATCTTGGGTTGATTGAATCTTGGGTATAAATCTTTATTGGCTTGAAAAAATTGCTTAAAATACATTTTAGCCATACCTATCAAGCTAGGGTAACCCAAGACAGGTTTTAACTCATGTGGTAGGCTAGTTAGTTTCGAGTTGGATTGGTTAAATAGATGTCGTAAGTCTGAAGATGCACCTTCCGTGACTTTTGTGCATAAGTAGCACACGGGAACTCATTTGAGTTGTACTATAGTAGCATGTGCATAATTGGCTTCGAGTAGATCACAACCATATATTCGGTCAAAAGGTTTGTGTCAACATTGGGTATCCAATTGAAGTCGGGAAGTACATCAGTATTACGGTAACACTACAACAAAAATACCTTTTAATGACGGCTAAAAACCGTCATTAATTAAGAACCATGACGTTTTTTTTTCAATCCAACAGTTACGAAAATGGGTGTTATAAATGTTTTTGAAAGCGTTATAGATAATTCTTCCAAAAACGTCATTAATAGGTTGAATTTCTGCTACGTTTTATTTTCAAAACGTTATGGATATTTATGTAAAACTGTTATGAATAGTTAATATGGTTTAGAAGTCAGGACATTTTGAAAGCGTTATGAATAGATGATCTGTATATGGTCATTGTATCACATTTATAACGCTCTATGCTGCACGTTATACATTCCAAACGTTGCTCAATTCAATTCGAAAACAACCACTTTGATCCATATTCACAACAAAATATTGAAATGTAATATAAAGTACCATTCTCCATTTCATTGTCTCAAAATTGGGTACATCAACATCTCATAGATATAGAGTACTTTAGCTAGCTAGCTACATTTTATTGTCTCAAAATAGAGTACTTTAGCTACCATTATACATTCATTTCATTATATACATCTTCTCAAAATATATAAAGTATCCAATATAGAGTTTACACTTAAAAAAATTCATATGGGAATCCCATAATGTGAAACTTCTGATCTTCTGATCTTCTTCCAACTAGTATGCACCTAAAAAATTCATATCAGAATCCCACAATTCAGAAAAGAAAGAGTAACTCTAAAAAATTTATATCGGAATCCCATAAATTTAGCTATACAGAATAAAAACTATAAGCAAATAAAATTGATAATATTACCATTTTATTGTAAAATTTCAAAAAAGAAGCATTCACATCTAACTATGCAACATCAAAAACTAATGTATGTTTAAGACTCCAAACCGCTGATGCATGTTAATGTTAGCATTTGTGGACAAACAAAAGATTATAAGTCTTCACCAAATAGGAGATGTTGGGCCACAATCCATATATGATTCCAGAAAATACTTAAGTTGGTCACAGACTCAATTCGACAAACATATATTATGGTTGCTACGACATGTTATGTTCCTTATGTACCATGTCACAGACTCAATTCGACAAACATAGTTTGACTTGGTCAAATCATCGATCCCAATGGGTATAAAAGGTTATAATTATCAGCCAAATTGAATATGTAATCAACACTAAAGATCATGCACTAATGTATTTAACTACATATGAAGCATATATTAGATAATAAAAAAATATCATAGCTTTCTATTGAGGTGACTGACAAATATGTAATTAAAAGAAGTATGCTAAAGCATTGGCAAAAGCATATCGAAACAATTCGTATTATGTTTGTAAGTAATTACCATACATTAAAACCTAAAAAGGACACATATGAGAAAATATAAGTTATCCCAACTCCAAAATGTCATACCTTAAGTTATCCTAACTCCAAAATGTTTCCCTGAATGTAAATAGTGGATAGACAGCCCAAATTCTACATCTAAGATTTCTTTCAAAAATATACGTAGGAAATGTGATTATCTAGCTTACAATTCGTTACCTGTTCAGTTGAGATACCAGAAGCCTTCCTAAATCCTATGACTAGTTTCCCTTCCGAATCTATCTGACTAAATGTTACTGCAAACACACATTCCTTGTTAGTTCTAGTTAGAGGGAAATCATTCTCTTACACAAGTCAACAAAAATATATTGTCTGATAGAATTCATCATGGTACAAGCAGAATAATCCGGTCATCACAGAAGAAGAAACACAACAGACTGATAAGGTGGGGTTTTCGAAATGTTTCCAATTTATATCATGTACCAGAAGAAAACAGTCTGAGCGAGAGAAAAACAGTATTACTGCAACCTGCAAGCAGTATTCAATCTGCTTAGGGATGGCATTAAAGTTGAAAAGAAACAGAGGAATGCAGACAAAATGTAAAGGATCAAACTAGAATATAAACAGTAGGAATGTTAAGTCCCCAAACCAATTCTTCAACGTGTCAAAGGTATATGCAGCACCACTTCTTCAACATGCCAGAAGTATGTGAAATTGATGAAAGAATATAAAAAGAAAAGCAGTAATGAAAAATACAAACCCAACTTCACTAAGGACATAAATTGTAGAAGGCGCAATAACAACAACAAAGCCATTTTCCTAAATTTTTGGAGATAATTGTAGAAGGCACATTTAGTAAAATGTAGAATACATCAACCAACTGTGAAAATAGAAGATTATAACAAATTGGAAGCTGAGGCATGGAAATTGGTAAACTAACTGCTATAATTTTCAAGGAAGGAGGGAGAGAAGAAAGAGAGGAGGGGGGATCTAAAGATGTACCTGTGTCACCTGCTTGTAATTGCATTGATTGAATGCATGGAGTAACCCCCTCCAAAACATACATCCTGCTATTATTATTTGGCCAAAAACGAAAATAAAATATCCATTCCTTGCCACCAGCATCTTGTACTGTTAAAGGAAGTCCTTCTGGATGAGAAATTGCTTGGAAGTATGCCTGTTTGTGATAGCCATCCATTTTCAAAGCATTTTACTATAATCAACAATCTCCTACTTAAGACCAGCTTCAACAAAAATGATGTATTATAAATGACAAACTTTCACAACAACATAAAAGCAGTAAGAAAAAGAAAGCAAGATCTACAAATCCATTATTTCAGTTGTCTAAGATGAATGAAGCATTGATTTGGGACCATATGGGAGTAAAAATGAAAAACATAAACTATAAGATAACAAGTACATTTCATGCAATGACTGCATCCTGTTTCTGAACGAATCAGAGAAGCATATATACTGAAACTCCTATAGATTTTGGAGCTTATTTACAATCTTTAACTTCAACACCATCCAATCAAACAATAAACAAGTACTGGGAGAATGTACTTAAACAGGATTCCAGTTGCAACAAAGGAATACAGTATAATAAGTTCTGACTTCATAACAATTAAAGCCAAAGGAAGTACTTCAGCACATTTTTGGGTAGAACCAAACGTCCAATGCGACCAGCATCACTAGCACTAAGCATCTTTTCAAACAAGGGCGTGATGATAGAGCTTGAACTTAAAGTACAGTTAAAGCAAAGTTTGGCAAATAGAAAGAAAGGTCAAATATCAGAAACCCTGACCTCATATGTGGAAATTCATATTTGAAAAATTGGCATTTATAAAAGGTCAACAAAAATGAAAATAAAATAATGATGTTGATTATGATAAATGGATACTTTCCAGATATTTGCTGCAGTTCTTGATCTGTTATCCGAGGCCAATAACGAGGAAGCAACTAAGCACATGTACGGTCATCAGTTCGGGATTTTCCATTTCGTATCTCACCACACGAATCACTCTGATTATGAGGGTTGGAAGATATTTGCTTTGTCAATGGAGGAGCCATTTACCTTGGGGCCTGGGTGGTTGAGATCCTGCCTAGATCAGTTGCCCCATTTGGCAATGACAAAGAAGAAGCCAAGCCAATTAAAAATGACGGCTCTCCCTTTAAAATGGAGGGCTTTCCATTTGAATTTGGATGTGTCTCAAAATTAACTCCAAGAGAACTGCTTGTGTAGGGATTTGAAATCACTTTTTTTCTTGTCGACACTTGAAATGTAAGCAAGCCACCAGTTTAAAAATAATATGGAGTAGAATATGTAATCACATCATATATTACTTCAATAGAACAGAGGATAATAGGTTAATATGTGTAAAATAGAGTACTCGAATAGATAATTAAAAATAAATTGATACAATATCGAATCCATGAGCCAGGAAGATGATCTCTCTGAGGATCGCAGGCCTGCCGCATCTAGGGAAGACGACATTGAGGATGGCCGATTGCAGACGAAAGCTGTCACAAAAAATAAAACAAAAAAAATTAATGTTGTTGAGGATGGCCTCGGCCAAATCCACCTTGTCCCTCCGCTCGCTGTCGTTTTTTGCCATGGCTGAATTTTTCTACAGGAAAAGAATGAATAGGAAGCTAGTAAATAGAAAATAAGCCCTAACCTACTGATAGGAATTAGGTCAAAAATTAGGGGATTTTCGGGAAGGGAGGCATGGCCGAGGCCGGCGAGGACGGAGTCGACCACGAGGGCGGAGACCGCCTCGATGGCGTAGACGGCACGATGGACGGAGGTGGCCGATCTTTCGCATGGCGGGGGAGGGACAAAGAGGGAAAGGAAAGGGGGGCGATGCGGGTTTCGGGTCCCAGAGGGGGACGGATCCGTAGCGGAGGGAGAGACGGAGATGGAGGCGGAGGGAGGTGAGGCGGTCGAGGTCGGCGGAGATAGAGTTGGCGGCGTCGAGGAGGGAGACGGAGGTGGAGTCGAGGTGGGAAGAGAGGTCGGCGACGGAGGGGGAGCGGACGGAGGGGGAGAGGAGGGAGGCGGAGAGGAGGCGAGCCAAGAAAATTAGGGCTTCTTTGAAGGCCTTGGGAGAGTAGCTGTGGAGCTTCTTGGTTTAGAATTTTTCTTAAGTGCGGGAGAAGTTCAGAGGAGTGGAGGTTTTGACTTAAATTTTGGTACTTTTTTTTATGACGCTCGTATGACTGAAAGACTATCAATAACGTTTATATTGGACACCGTCATAGAATGGAGTCTTGCTGAACTTTGATGACGCTTCTTTATCACCCGTCATGAAATCCACTTATCAAGTGTCATTACTAGGTCTTTTTGTTGTAGTGGTATAAGGGTTATAGTTGGCCTTTTTGATCCGAAAGTTATATCATAAAAATAGAGTACAAGGAGACGTATTTGAGTGGGACATGAAATGCCTAAATGAGGGTGGACTCGTTTAGGTCTTGTGTATAGAATTTTTTTGAAGGTAACAACCAATATTGCGCTCTAAATATCAATTTTATGGCAGAGGACGCCCAATGATCTAGATAGAAAGTGGGTGTTCATGAGGCGCTGATTTTTTATACTATGGGATCCAATTTATCCTAATCGATTGGTAATCCTAGTAAATCCTAAAATTTATTGGGCTTATAACCTATATACTTCAAAAATTCCTTTCTCAAATTTAAACTAAGACACGGTTCTATGATTAATAAAGTTAGAAAAATTTAAGTCGTGATGTCGTACCTTGACTTTTGATTATAAAAGAATAATACAAGATGCAATAGATAATGTGATACGGTAGATATGAATCAAGTTAGAAGATCGTTCTACAATTTCAAAAATATGAAAAATGATTGTGTATGTCATACATGCTTTCCTTAGGGAATTCTCCTGGCACGAAACGCTATGATGACACACGATCCGAGGACATAGGTCATTTCACCCTTCTTATAACATATACATGATTTACAAAGGAGGGGTAACGAACTCTAAGGCACGTCGTAGAAATCCTCTAACGACTAAGTCTTTCATTTGCTAATCTAAACAAGTTTATCTATGCTACAATTATGAGACTACTAGAGGTGTCGAATATAGGGCTTATGCAATGTTGATGCTAACTAGTGAATCCTAATCTTCTTAGATGAGGCCAAGGTAATCATACTATGCAAGCTAACTAAAGCAACGGGGGGGGGGGGGGGGTTGTGGCTCTAGTATTAAATTGTGTCTCAATGGCATAACTGGGAAAATGCCTGTCATATCCCTCCTTCCATGGTGGATGCCTATCACGGCCATAGTAAATAGTCTTTCTCATTACAGATGTACTATAGGATGTCTAATAGGCTTGTTCCAAATTGTTCTAGCTAGTACTTTGGCTTGTTCCAAAAATATAAATATTATCTTATCTTATACCTTCAAATATGATATTGTTGGTAGTCTTTTCATATATATGGAACATTTGCCTTTACGAAGTTAGTGCCATGACCGTGATCATCAAGATAAATTATGCTCAGTAGATTATATTTTAATTTCGCAACTAGATAGACATCCTTGATGACTCTAATACCCACTTTTCTAAAATGAGGGTAATTTTAAACTTTTGTAATTAAATCATTTAATAATATAATTTAAATCATGTTAATGATTTTTGATGAATTTTAATTAGTTTAATACTATTTAAATTATTGAATTATGATTTTGACGTTTAACTAGTGCAACCCTAGAATTGTTAAGCCTAGAGACTAACCATGACCATGGGAGCCTAGTCATGTGATTAGAATTACAAATTACCACTTTTTGGCCTAAGGGTATTTTGGTCATTTTGACATTTTGTTGAAATTGAATTTTTATTAATTAAATATTGTGCCAATCTTTTAGTTAAGCCTAAACCTAGAATTGCCCTAATCTAGATTGTTAACCATGAGCCTAGATATTAGATTAGAAGTTTCCATTACATGACAAGGTTAGGAATATCTAGATATTATGTTAGTGAGATATTTTAGTTAGATATTTGTAGAAAGAAACCCTAATTTCAATGGGCCTTTGATTGAGGCTTGAATTGAACTTGCTAAAAGGCCTTAAACTTTATTTGAACTAACCCTAATCCTTATATCACACCTAGGCTGCCATGAAGAGTCCCCCTATTTAAACACATCTTCTCATGTTCTTGCCTCTTTTCCATTTCTACACAAACCCTAATATTGTTCTTCCCCAAATTATCACCAATTTCTCATTTCTCCTCCAAATTAGACCAAACCAATTGCATTGGACTCTCCTATAGTAGTAGAGACTGTTGGGAACTAGCTAGCAAGGATTTGAAGGCTTGGGACCATTGCAAGTTAGAGAAGAATCCTCTTCCTTAGGCCTTTTCATTGAGATTCACTCACAATAGGTAAAATCCATCAAACTCATTCAAATTCCTATTTTCTCTTCATAGATGCATACATCTAGGTGCCAAGGACCTGTAGATCAAGTTTGGTAAGATTTGGAGTCTATTAGGTATGCGTATCGACACGTATCGGTGTGCTATTAAAAGTGTTTGGTGAAATGTCACATAGAAATGAATTTTAGTAAATTGCAAAACTAATTACATAATTAGGTAGCCCTATGTATGGGGATTTCAAAACTATAACTCTGAACTTGATTGGACACATGTCCGTGTCCAAATCTGGATATAAAATACAGCACGAGGGCTGTCTCCCCTTCTCCTGTTGTTCGAGACCCATATCGGATACGACACGCCACTTGGACACGCATGATTTGACCCAGAGGTGGGGGCCATGACTGACAGGTCACCCCTACCCTCGTAGAAAATAGTGTCGTGTCAAACACGAATTTGAGTGTGTACATATTTTGTACACACAGTACACAGTCGGCTTTTTGGCTCTGATACGGGCTTCCTTCGTAGACACAGTGACACAGGGACCCAATTCAGGGTGTCAACCCCCCTAGCCCTAACCCTACTCTACATGTAGACACAAGCACGACACTTCTCGTACAGTGTGTCGAGCCCTAGCAAGCTCGACACAGCCGCACGAGGCTTGATTTTTTATGTTTTCTGATACATTAGGATAATTCGATTTTGTCACCTTGTGTCCAACAAATTGGACATGTAGGGACTCCCGTGGACACGTGGGACTGTTACCCACCTCTGTACACCTATTTCATTTAATGAGTTTCGGTTAGAAATTGGATTTTGATTTTGGATTTAACATGTAAATAGTATTTTTTCCAGTTTTTGTTGTTTGTGATTGGGATTTGATATTTTCTGAGATTTGGATATATTTATATGTTGATTTCAATTCCTGATATTGTGTGGGTTGGGTTTTAAACTTTTGGTTTGGTTTTGATTCAATTTCGAGTTTGTTTGAATAAGTTGGATTCGAATGTTGGTTTTATGTGAACTGTTGTTCAGTTGAAACATTTCTCAGGTTTCACTTGAGTATTCTCAGGCTGCTAACCAACTTTATCTCAGTGCAATTCCTGAGATTCATTTAGGCTGGTCATTTCCTGTATTTTGTATGTTTGCATGTATGCAGGAAAGTATACATGTATGTATGTTTATTTACATTACCTTACTGTCCAACAGCCCTCATGTCACAGTATACCTTTCCTTTTCCTCAGGCATATATACATATATGTAAGTTTGTATGTAATTCATTCTCATGTTTGTCTTGAATGTGTATCTCAGTTTTAGTTTAGGTTTCTTTGAATTCAGTTTTAGATTTTTATGTTTTGGATTTTGTTGGTTGATTTGTGTATCTCAGTTTGAGACTAGAATTCTTAGGTTAGAGATTGATGATTAGTGTTAGCTTTTTAGATGTTTAGATATAGTTTTGGGTTTAATACATGTAACTTGAAACTGAGATACTTGGGTTTTGAGCTTAAACTGAAAACTGAGAATGTTGTTTGAGTTTGGTTGTTAATGTATATGTCCACTGTTCATGAAAACTGAGACACACTATCATTTTATCACTCTTCACTCCATACACATACACATACACACATGCTATTTGACTCCCCCTCTTTCCTATCTTTATAGGATTATATATATATATATATATATATATATATATATATATATATATATATATATATATATATATATATGTCATGCCCCAGAACCAGAATACTGGAGAGCGGGGGCAGACATAGCCAGCTACGTATATTGAAATAGAATACATCTCAACTATACGATCACGGCTGTCTAGATATGAGGGTTTACTACAAGCCAGCAGTCTCTTAAGGTCAAGCCTATTGTCTCAATCTCAAGCAATTAACAGAGTTACAAGATATTAGAGCATCAAATATATATATATATAAGGCATCCCAAATATTACATATTGGATGATCATGAAGCTAGTCGTACAAAATGATAGGACTAGCAAGAGTTCAGTCATACATGATCAACCCTAGGATTTCTTAATCATGTTTACAGCCCGTAGGCAGACAGTAAGTAAATGTGCATCGAGCTAACAGGTGCTCGTCGGCTAAACGCCTCAAAAGAATAAATTTACATATAAGTGGGTGAAACAAAAAGGGAAAACCCACTCGTAGCCCGGGTTCCGTCTAGTGTTCACCATTGGGCTGGAAGCTTGGTAGATCATCGGGAGCTGCTCCGAAATCTGGCTACACAAAACCAGCTGGGTCAAACCCCAGAAAGAGCAAGTGCCACAAAGGAGGCCACAAATAAGAACAAAAGCCAGCATATCAGAACATAAAAAATAAAAGAAGTACAAGTAGTAAAGTACACAGGACGATAAACGACTAGGGACGTGGAACCATTCCGGGAGCCAGGTTACAATCTTTAAACCAAACAAGGACCGGGATTGTACCCCTTCGCCTGAATAGCTCACTGTCTCTACCCATTTATCGTTAGAGATAAGTAAAACAATCATGATCAAGAGTTCCAGGTACAGGGGCTAGACAAGACTTAGACAGAGCTGGACACCATTCATTCACAATCGGCCAAGCAAGTACTACGGCTTACTACTTTAACTAACTAGGGTTATCACAAACCTAATTACTAACAAGATGCAAGTGAGAATTCCAGTCCCAAGCCCTGCAGACTATCCAGTTATCCTTCTGCGGGTTGAGAGTTATAGGTGGGTACATTGCCCGGGAGACAAATGTACCCTTAGGTGACTTAGAGGGTACAACACATGACAGTGTGCTGGAAATGTGCTCTACTCGTCGGCAAGCTACAAGTCCATTAAAGTACCCAGATAACGAGATTGCCTGTGACTGGGAATTCTCTATGTTCTAGTTTGATCTAATCATTAGCCTAATCCAATTTAGCGCGAGTCCCTGGCCGTGGTACCCAGGAAGTCACGTCCTAGACATGATGCGAGACAAGACAAGTAGATTGTACAAGCAAGCAAGCAGGAGCACCCACGGTGTCAAGTTGATTATACGAGTCAAGTTACAAGTTACAAGTCAAGTCAGGAGTGCGCCGCCACGGGCCACTATCAAGTTATCAAGATAAATCATGTCAGGGTACTGTCAGGAGTGCGCCACTACGGGCCACTATCAAGTCAGGTTGGTCATGTCAGGAGTGCACCACTACGGGTCACTGTCGTGTTATGCTAGTTCCTTGTCATGCCATGCCATGTACAATAGTCATTCCAAACATATTAAGTAAAATCAAGTTCATGACAAAAGGCGTAAGGATATAAAATGGACGTAAAATATCTAATAAAATTCCAATATATATAGGACTATAGAAGAGCCAAGCTTAAAGAAATAACCAAAACTCCAAAAGCCAATGGATTGCGCAAGGGGTCAGGGAGTTGGATTGCACAGGTGTCAGTTGCGCAGGGTGCCAAGTACGCAGGGGCACAGGGCACAGGGGCAGATTGCGCATGAACAGACTGCGCAGGAGTGAACTGCGCATGGGTGGATTGCGCAGGAACAGACTGTGCAGAAGTTAACTGCACATGGATGGATTGCGCAGGAACAGACTGCACAGAAGTCAACTGCGTATGGGTGGATTGCGCAGGGGTTACTTTGCGCATGGCTGACTTGCGCATGGATGGCTTGCGCCAGCGCAATCCAGCACAGCACAAAGCACTGGCTGAGGTCATGCACAATCGGCCCTGCACTAAAGAGCACAGGCCGGGGGTGCGCAATCGGCCATGCGCTAAAGAGCGCAAGGCAGAGGGATGTTCTTCCTGGCCGAGAGCAGGTCCAAGAACACCAAGAACTTCAATTCTTCATAACTTTGTCAAATCAAAACCAAATCTAGATTTTCAAAGTTCTAACTTGAGTAAAATCAAATTCTCTTCCACATGGAAGCATCAAAACATGCAAAAATTGAAGTTTAATAGATCAAAACCAAGGATTTTCGAAAATAGTTAAAACCTAGATCTAGAAGAATGAAAGCTCCAAATCACAAAATGTCAAGTTCTAAAGTTGTTCTTCATGGCCTAATCTAGTTAATAGACAAATAAAAAGTGGTGCTTATTTGATGGCAAGGTGCACTTGTCTATGGGTTGGGGAGTTGTGTGGAAGAAGGAAGAAGATGGAGAAGTTAATGGAGAATAAAGAGGAGAGAGAAAGGTTGGTGGAGATATAATAAGGGTGGGTGTGTTGTGTTGAGGGTAGAGTGTAGGTTAAAGTGTACCAATTTATATTAAACCAAACCTAATCAAACCAACCCAATTCCACAAAATAAAACCAAGCCGTGGTCCAAACCCATTTACGAGAAACCAAAATCCGCAAGTCGAGAAAATAAAATACGTACCAAAATCAAATTACGAGTACAAATACGAAATACAGGAAATAGAGGTGACAACTCTACCCACCTTCAAAGAATTCTGTCCTCAGAATTTAATCAAGGAGCTAGAGATTGCCACGACAAGCTATACTAAGCACAGACAAGCTACACTAAGCAGTTCAATCATACAAGCATACAATGCAAGCAAGGAAAGGGAAAGCGTAAGGCATAAGAAAGACATTATACCTCATGAGTCAAACAGGTAGGGATATCGCGATCGGATGTCGTCCTCACGCTCCCACGTTGACTCACCTAGAGAGTGATGACCCCAAGCAACACAGACTAAGTCAATAGTCTTGTTCTTGAGCGTCTTTTCTCTCCGGTCCAATATAGACACGGGCCTCTCCTCATACGAAAGGTTGGTACCAACAACCAATTCCGAATGATCTAGGATATGGCTCGAGTCCGGGATGTACCGTCTTAATTGGGATACATGGAATACATTATGTACCTCACTTAGCGACGGCGGAAGAGCGAGACGATAGGACACATCGCCTACTCGCTCTAGAATATCGAACGGCCCTATATACCTAGGACTAAGCTTTCCCCGTACGCCAAAATGAATGACGCCGCGGGTAGGCGAGATCCTAAGGAATACATGGTCGCCGACGGCAAATTCTAAGGGACGCCGATTTGCATCGGCCCAATGGCGCTGGCGATCCTGAGCAACTCGGAGGTGATCTCTGACTTTCCTGACCACTTCAACCGTCTGAGAAATCAGTTCTGGACCGAGCATCTGCCTCTCTCCGACATCGTCCCATGCTAACGGGGATCTGCACTTCCTGCCATACAGAGCCTCGAAGGGTGCCATCTGGATACTGGCCTGGAAACTATTTTTGTATGAGAATTCCACCAGGTGCAGGTGATCCTCCCACGAACCACCGAAGTCAAGGGTACATGACCGTAACATATCTTCGAGAGTTTGTATAGTATGCTCTGACTGCCCATCTGTCTGCGGATGATACGCTGAGCTGAACTGAGACGAGTCCCCAAACTTTGATGAAGACTGCACCAGAAGTGCGATGTGAATCTCGTATCCCTGTCTGATACTATGCTGACTGGCACTCCGTGAAGTCGGACGATCTGCCTGAGATACATCTCTGCTAGCTGCGCCGTCGACTGTCCAACTCTAGATGGAAGAAAGTGTGCCACCTTGGTAAGCCTGTCCACAATGACCCAAATAGCATCTCTGCCTGTCGGAGATCTGGGTAACCCAGTCACGAAATCTATGGTAAGGTGCTCCCATTTCCATTCTGGGATCGGTAAAGGTTGAAGAAGTCCAGCTGGTCTCTGATGTTCAGCCTTGACTTGTTGGCAAACCAAACATCAAGAGACATACCGGGCTATCTCTCTCTTCATACCATTCCACCAAAAGTGTTGACGAATATCTCTGTACATCTTCGTGCTGCCTGGGTGGATGGAATACTGCGAACTGTGAGCCTCTGCCATGACTTCCTGTCTGATATCTCCACTGGGTACATAAAGATGCGTCCCGTGTCGAAGTGTACCATCCTCATGAATACATAACTCTGGCCTTCTTTCTGCTTCACACTCTGCTCTGAGCCGCTGAATCTTGGAATCGGTTAACTGTGCTGTCCGGATCCTCTCAACTATGGTGGACTGAATCTGTAGGCTGGCCATCAAGGCCACATTGGAAGGAAGAACCACTTCAATTCCCATCTTCTGAAGATCCGACAATAACTCCGGTTGCGCCGTCAGGAAATAAACTTTGGCTCTCCGGCTCAACGCAACTGCTATAACGTTGGCCTTCCCTGGATGATACTGTAAATCCACATCGTAGTCCACCAGTAGCTCGAGCCATCTTCTCTGCCGCATATTAAGATCCTTCTGGGTGAAAACATACTTTAGGCTCTTATGATCAGTAAAGATCTCCACTCTATCTCCATACAAGTAGTGCCTCCACAACTTAAGTACAAATACTACTGCTGTTAGCTCCAAGTCGTGGGTCGGATAATTCTTCTCATGATCACGGAGTTGACGTGACGCATAAGCAATTACCTTCCCATGCTGTATCAAAACACATCCCAATCCTCTGCCTGAAGCGTCGCAATAAACTGTGAATCCTCCGGTCCCATCTGGAAGGGTAAGAATGGGAGCCGTTATCAAACCTCGCTTCAATTTCTCAAATGATTCCTGACATTCTGCTGTCCAAACGAACGGCACATCCTTACGGGTCAACTGGGTCATCGGCGCTAAAATCCTTGCAAAATCAGAGACGAACCGCCGGTAGTAGCCGGCCAATCCAAGAAAGCTGCGAACTTCTGCCACTGAGCTGGGTACTGGCCATGCCTCGATAGCCACAATCTTCTGGGGATCCACTTCTACTCCTTCTATGGTAATGATGTGACCCAAGTAAGAAATACGATCGAGCCAGAACTCGCATTTACTGAACTTGGCGTACAACTGGTGCTCTCTGAAAATCTGGAGGACAATTCTGAGATGCTGCTCGTGCTCTGCTTCACTCTTGTTGTAGACTAGGATGTCATCAAGGAACACTATCACAAACTGATCCAAGTAAGGCATGAAAATATGGTTCATGAGGTCCATGAACACTGCCGGCGCATTGGTCGCTCCAAAAGGCATAACTAGAAACTCCCAATGCCCGTACCTAGATCTGAACGCCGTCTTCGGGATGTCCTGCTCTCTGACTCTGATCTGGTGGTATCCTGACCGCAAGTCTATCTTCGAGAAAACTGAAGCCCCCTTGAGTTGATCAAACATGTCATCTATCCTCGGGAGAGGGTATCTGTTCTTGATTGTCACTGAGTTCAAGGTACGATAATCAACACATAGCCTGGACGTACCATCCTTCTTTTTCACAAGAAGCATCGGGACTCCCCAAGGCGATCCACTAGCACGAATGAATCCCTTGGTTCTAAGTTCTTCAATCATCTTGAACAAAATCTCCAACTCTGAAGGTGCCATTCTGTAGACTCGCTCTGATACTGGTGCTGTCCCGGGAATCAAGTCGATGGTGAACTCGATCTCCCGCTCTGGTGGCATCCCTGGAAGTTCTTCTGGGAAGACATGTCACGACCCGCTCCCAATTTTGGGATACGAGTACGTGGCCAAGTCCAGCCTACGCCGCAGCATCTGCGGTAGTACGCTGTCTATGATAACAATGGTCCACAACAAGCACAACACGCATATACATCATCCACAACTAAGCCAGCAAAAATCACTAAAATATCCAATAGTCTCAATATTATAAATAGGAAAATCTACTATAACTCAGAAAGTCTCGGGAACAAACCCGGATAGCAGAAAAATAAAATAGACAACTAAACTCCATAACTATAACTACTAACTAATGCGAATCCATAAGGAAGAAAATATGCTAATTCGTATCAGTGCTGGAACCGGGTACGCCAGTGATATCAGTGTCGCCAACAGACTCACCGTAGACCTCGGGGCAAATCTCTTCGTCTAAAGCTGAAAAATAGTTATCCAGTCAGGATTGGAGCAAGATCACCATAACACTACATTACACAATATAGTATACAAGCATGAAGGAAAGATAAAAGGAATTTAACTGAAGATAAGTATAGGCATGATATTGTATGATAAGAAAGTACCTTTGAGACGTGATAACAATATGAAGGTAGACTTGACATACCACTAAGACATGATGACAATAAGAAGGTAGACTTGACGAAAGAAGAACAAAAGACAACAGGGCAACAATAATTAGGTCACGTGTACTGTGTGTTTTAGAATACCAACTTTCAGCATGTACACGGCTTGGGATATCCGTCAGTCATACGTGTGGTGCATGACTGATATTATGCAATCAATGTATAGGGAGTCTGTATTCAATTCGTTGACCACATGCTTACTTGTTGTATTCTCCCGCCCGACTCACTCACAATACATGTCCACTACGATAAACATTAGCAATACGATAAACTGTAAACAATAGGAAACAATGAGTAAAAGATGAACATGTATATATCCTAACGATTCTAACTCTCGTGCACAATATTAATCATGAGCAATGACAATCATGAACCAAAGGGAAGTAATAGTGAAACGACGACACGAAGATACATGCAGCATAAAATAAAGGAAACATAGGTCATAGTGATACTTGCCTGCTCCGATAGATGATAAAGTCACAACTCAAGACGTCGTAGTCCGATCTACCCCGTCACATAAAAACCACAAGTTAGATCAACGATTCCCACTCTAAAATCCTAGAAAGTGGCTAATGGGTTAAATCAATTAATACTATTCTAATTCTGGAATAAATCACCTAAAATCCTATTTTAACCTATTTAATTCTGAAATAACAATCTACACACAAAAATTTGGCCAAGGAAATTTACGGTTCCAAATTCGGAACTCGTGGCACGCAAACCGAGACATACTATTGACTTACTAGTCAAACATTATGAATTCAAAGTTTGAGTGTGCAACATGATAGATTTCAGCGCCATGAGTGCACTGGAATCGACCGTGCCGCAAAATCACGCTTTGGTCAAAAGTTATCGCCATTATGGCTAACCATGACCAAATCGATGAACCGTTGACCAAATCTGACTTCTATAAACAAAATAAAATAGTAGATGAAACTCTGAATTTCTGGAAAAATTATATGTTGTAGAGCTTGGTGTCAGCTTTCCAAAACTTCGAACGGATCACAAAACGGAGTTCGAGATCGCTCGGAATCTCGAAAACCGTGCGACATGTAAATTTTTGGACAACCGACACTCAAATAATTATTTAGAAATTCGAGATCAAAATACCAGAAAATAAATTATATAATCAGAAACCTAACCTCAATACACTTCCAACAAAAAAAACGGCACGCAAAACGGACGCCTGGATCAACGGCAATCGCTCCGCGAAGTCGAAGATCCCAATCAAACTCTCCCACTAAAAGCTGCTGAATTTCTAGGGTTTTCGGAAAAAGCTAATAACTAATATATATATATATATATATATATATATATATAGGGTGAGCTGCTAAGCCGTTAGCGAGTCGGCTTCGGATTGCCACGTGGCCCGATCCTGTGCGCCCACGTCTGGATCCAACTGTCCATAATAGACCGAGCTTGGCTCGGATTAGCACTTTGGCTCGGAGACCGAGCTCCACCCACCCTCTCTCACTGCCACGTAAGGCCCGCCCTCCCGCTTTCAGTGGCTGACGGGTGGGCCCCCACTGGCTGACTGTGTATATATAATAGAAAATAGATTTTTTAAATTACAGAAAATTAAATAAAAATCAGGAAAAATCCTAAAAATTCCAAATAAATCCCAGAAAAATTCTAAAAATTCCTAGAAAAATCTAGAAAATATTTTAGGGGTTCTAGAGCCCAAATAAATTATTTGAACTCAAATATACCCTCGGGTGCTCTCACAAAAATTCCTAGAAGCCTAAGAAATAATGAAACAATATATAAAAATTATCTAAAAATCTTCATAAAATCCCAAAAATTCTAAAATAGTGAAATAATATACTAGAGACTATCTAGGGGTCCCAGAGACTATATACAACCTAATTTTCTTATATCTAACCTATAGGCTTAGGCAAAAAAAATCTTACGATCCCAAATCAACATCCTAGTAAATAATTGATTCTAACTAAAATAAAAAAAAATCTCCAAAATAGAAAATAAAATTCTAGGAACCCAAATGCTACAAACTATCCCCCTTAAAAGATTTTTGTCCTCAAAAATCAAAACATCACAAATAGCATAGTATAATACCTAACTATTATAAGCAATAATTTCTTAATCTAAGTCACGGAGAGATAATGGCTAGGAACATAAGGGAACTGATCGATAATAATCCTACTACAAACTAACTAAGCATGCATACCAACTAAAACTAAAGAAGGCTCTACGAACTCGGTACTCTCTGCTGTCGATCCCTCGGGTTCGGAAGTAGCATAAGGGTTAGCTACCCTTTTCCCCCTACGGATCGCACTGCGCCTTGTCTCAACCATTGCAAACTAAAAGAAAAGAAAGGATATGGTTAGAATGGTAGATACAAACATATCAAAGAAATCACGGACGGAATCAAGCAAGATGCAAATTAAAAGACAATAAGATCCTAAGATAAAATAGACTCATAAGGTTGGAGATCCTATTTGTGGATGATATAACCTCCTAACTTCAAATCTATTCACAGGCTCGTAGTAGTACAGCTAACTTAAGCACTACCACGAGTTCGCAGTCTTTTGCGAAATTGGACCTGCATGGGCCACCACAAAAACTTGTCACGACCCGCTCCCAATTTTGGGATACGAGTACGTGGCCAAGTCCAGCCTACGCCGCAGCATCGACGGTAGTACGCTGTCTATGATAACAATGGTCCACAACAAGCACAACACGCATATACATCATCCACAACTAAGCCAGCAAAAATCACTAAAATATCCAATAGTCTCAATATTATAAATAGGAAAAATCTACTACAACTCAGAAAGTCTCGGGAACAAACCCGGATAGCAGAAAAATAAAATAGACAACTAAACTCCATAACTATAACTACTAACTAATGCGAATCCATAAGGAAGAAAATATGCTAATTCGCATCAGTGCTAGAACCGGGTACGCCAGTGACATCAGTGTCGCCAACATACTCACCGTAGACCTCGGGGCAAATCTCTTCGTCTAAAGCTGAAAAATAGTTATCCAGTCAGGATTGGAGCAAGATCACCATAACACTACATTACACAATATAGTATACAAGCATGAAGGAAAGATAAAAAGAATTTAACTGAAGATAAGTATAGGCATGATATTGTATGATAAGAAAGTACCTTTGAGACATGATAACAATATGAAGGTAGACTTGATATACCACTAAGACATGATGACAATAAGAAGGTAGACTTGACGAAAGAAGAACAAAAGACAACAGGGCAACAATAATTAGGTCACGTGTACTGTGTGTTTTAGAATACCAACTTTCAGCATGTAGACGGCTTGGGATATCCATCAGTCATACGTGTGGTGCATGACTGATATTATGCAATCAATGTATAGGGAGTCTGTATTCAATTCGTTGACCACATGCTTACTTGTTGTATTCCCTCGCCCGACTCACTCACAATACATGTCCACTACGATAAACATTAGCAATACGATAAACTGTAAACAATAGGAAACAATGAGTAAAAGATGAACATGTATATATTCTAACGATTCTAACTCTCGTGCACAATATTAATCATGAGCAATGACAATCATGAACCAAAGGAAAGTAATAGTGAAACGACGACACGAAGATACATGCAGCATAAAATAAAGAAAACATAGGTCATAGTGATACTTGCCTGCTCTGATAGATGATAAAGTCACAACTCAAGACGTCGTAGTCCGATCTACCCCGTCACATAAAAATCACAAGTTAGATCAACGATTCCCACTCTAAAATCCTAGAAAGTGGCTAATTGGTTAAATCAATTAATACTATTCTAATTCTGGAATAAATCACCTAATATCCTATTTTAACCTATTTAATTCTGAAATAACAATCTACATACAAAAATTTGGCCAAGGAAATTTACGGTTCAAAATTCGGGACTCATGGCACGCAAACCGAGACATACTGTTGACTTACTAGTCAAACATTATGAATTCAAAGTTTGAGTGTGCAACATGATAGATTTTAGCGCCATGAGTGCACTGGAGTCGACCGTGCCACAAAATCACGCTTTGGTCAAAAGTTATCGCCATTATGGCTAACCATGACCAAATCGATGAACCGTTGACCAAATCTGACTTCTATAAACAAAATAAAATATTAGATGAAACTCTGAATTTCTGGAAAAATTATATGTTGTAGAGCTTGGTGTCAGCTTTCCAAAACTTCAAACGGATCACAAAACGGAGTTCGGGATCGCTCGGAATCTCGAAAACTGTGCGACGTGTAAATTTTGGATAACCAACACTCAAATAATTATTCAGAAATTCGAGATCAAAATACCAGAAAATAAATTATATAATCAGAAACCTAACCTCAATATGCTTCCAACAAAAAAAACGGCGCACAAAACGGACGCCTGGATCAACGGCAATCGCTCCGCGAAGTCGAAGATCCCAATCAAACTCTCCCACTAAAAGCTGCTGAATTTCTAGGGTTTTCGGAAAAAGCTAATAACTAATATATATATATATATATTTAGGGTGAGCTGCTAAGCCGTTAGCGAGTCGGCTTCGGATTGCCACGTGGCGCGATCCTGTGCGCCCACGTCTGGATCCAACTGTCCATAATAGACCGAGCTTGGCTCGGATTAGCACTTTGGCTCGGAGACCGAGCTCCACCCACCCTCTCTCACTGCCACGTGGGGCCCGCCCTCCCGCTTTCAGTGGCTGACGGGTGGGCCCCCACTGGCTGACTGTGTATATATAATAGAAAATAGATTTTTAAATTACAGAAAATTAAATAAAAATCAGGAAAAATCCTAAAAATTCTAAATAAATCCCAGAAAAATTCTAAAAATTCCTAGAAAAATCTAGAAAATATTTTAGGGGTTTTAGAGCCCAAATAAATTATTTTAACTCAAATATACCCTCGGGTGCTCTCACAAAAATTCCTAGAAGCCTAAGAAAATAATGAAACAATATATAAAAATTATCTAAAAATCTTCATAAAATCCCAAAAATTCTAAAATAGTGAAATAATATACTAGAGACTATCTAGGGGTTCCAGAGACTATATACAACCTAATTTTCTTATATCTAACCTATAGGCTTAGGCAAAAAAAATCTTACGATCCCAAATCAACATCCTAGTAAATAATTGATTCTAACTAAAATAAAAAAAAATCTCCAAAACAGAAAATAAAATTTTAGGAACCCAAATGCTACAAACTATCCCCCTTAAAAGATTTTTGTCCTCAAAAATCAAAACATCACAAATAGCATAGTATAATACCTAACTCTTATAAGCAATAATTTCTTAATCTAAGTCACGAAGAGATAATGGCTAGGAACATAAGGGAACTGATCGATAATAATCCTACTACAAACTAACTAAGCATGCATACCAACTAAAACTAAAGAAGGCTCTACGAACTCGGTACTCTCTGCTGTCGATCCCTCGGGTTCGGAAGTAGCATAAGGGTTAGCTACCCTTTTCCCCCTACGGATCGCACTGCGCCTTGTCTCAACCATTGCAAACTAAAAGGAAAGAAAGGATATGGTTAGAACGGTAGATACAAACATATCGAAGAAATCACGGACGGAATCAAGCAAGATGCAAATTAAGAGACAATAAGATCCTAAGATAAAATAGACTCATAAGGTTGGAGATCCTATTTGTGGATGATATAACCTCCTAACTTCAAATCTATTCGTAGGCTCGTAGTAGTACAGCTAACTTAAGCACTACCACGAGTTCGCAGTCTTTTGCGAAATTGGACCTGCATGGGCCACCACAAAAACTTGTTACGACCCGCTCCCAATTTTGGGATACGAGTACGTGGCCAAGTCCAGCCTACGCCGCAGCATCGGCGGTAGTACGCTGTCTATGATAACAATGGTCCACAACAAGCACAACACGCATATACATCATCCACAACTAAGCTAGCAAAAATCACTAAAATATCCAATAGTCTCAATATTATAAATAGGAAAAATCTACTACAACTCAGAAAGTCTCGGGAACAAACCCGGATAGCAGAAAAATAAAATAGACAACTAAACTCCATAACTATAACTACTAACTAATGCGAATCCATAAGGAAGAAAATATGCTAATTCGCATCAGTGCTGGAACCGGGTACGCCAGTGACATCAGTGTTGCCAACATACTCACCGTAGACCTCGGGGCAAATCTTTTCGTCTAAAGCTGAAAAATAGTTATCCAGTCAGGATTGGAGCAAGATCACCATAACACTACATTACACAATATAGTATACAAGCATGAAGGAAAGATAAAAAGAATTTAACTGAAGATAAGTATAGGCATGATATTGTATGATAAGAAAGTACCTTTGGCCCTGGCGCAACCTGACCTGGCGCAACCTGATCTGTCGTACTCCAGTCAAGCGCAACCTGACCTAGCGCAACCTGATCTGGCACACCCTAGTCAGGCACAACCTGACCTGGCGCAACCTGATCTGGCGTACCCCAGTCAGGCGCAACCTAACCTGGTGTAACCTGATCTGGTGCAACCTGATCTAGTGCACCCTAGTCAGGCACAACCTGACCTGGCGTAACCTGACCTAGCGTAACCCAACTTAGGCACCCCCTGTCCCCCTTGGCGCCACCTATCATTTTCCTGGTACCACTTGACCAGCGCCACTTGTTGCTATGATACTTCTTTTCCCTTGCCCCCGTGCATGTTCTCCTAGTTCTAATTGTATTTGCCTATGATCTTGCATGTAAATTGTACTTGACCTATCTTGTGATGACCCGATTTGATAACTTGTTGAGCATAACATGACTTGCCAGTATTAATCATGACATGAATACGACTTGACATGAATACGACATGATAAACTTGATAGTGGCCCGTCGAGGCGCACTTTTGATAAGCCCTCTTGACATGATAAGTAACTTGATAAGACGTACAATCTTGTTAGTGGCATGTCGAGGCACACTCCTAACAAGTAATCTTGACAAGTAACAAGTAACCTGACATGACATAATAATCTTGAAAGGCTGTTACGACAGCTACCCTGACTTGCTAAGTAACACTTGCCTTGACACCGTGGTTGATTCTCTTGATTGTGCCTCTACAAACTGTCTGTCTCGTCTTGCATAATATCTAGGACATGGATTACTAGTTACCACGGTCAGGGATTCATAATGAATATGACTAGGTTAATGACTAGATTGATCAAGTAGTTCATATAGAGAGATTTTTTCTAGTTACAGGCGATCCCCTTATCTCGGCCACACCTGAGTGGACTTGTAGCCTGCCGATGGGTAGGGCATATTTCTAGCCCACTTTTATGTGGAGCACTTCTTGAAATCATATGTACTATAGCATACTTCCATGTGTTGCACTCCAAGTGACCTAATGATTCTCTAAACTCTTGATAACTCTAAGTAACCTCACCTGGATAACCTGGATAGCTGCAGGGCTTGCGTCTCCGGAATATCTTAAATGCATCTTGTTAGTAACTAGGCCTGTGATAACCCTAGCTAGCTAATGATAGCAAGCCGTAAGACTTGATTGGCCGTGCCTGAATGATTTCCTTGTGGTTAACATGGGAATTATATTTTGCCTCTTGTTTTCATAATACAAGCTCTTGTTTTATTCTAACCCTATCTTCTTGTTACTTATTCATGTTCATTATTTATATCTTATGTTTATTAACCTGCTGGTTTTAGTTCCTAAATGAAGCCTTCCTTGTGGCACTTGCTCTTTCTGGGGTCTGACCCAGCTGATTTTGTATGGCTAGATTTCGGAGTAATACCCGAGGATCTTTCTGCTTATCAGCCAAATGGCGAACACTAGACGTAATCCTGGCAATGAGTGGGTTTCTTATTTTGCTCTCCCACTCTATTGTAAAATTATTCTTTTGAGGCGTTTAGCGGTCGAGTAAGTGTCAGCTCGTTTTAAAACTTATATTCTTTCTGCCTAAGGGCTGTAACATGATTGACAAATCGTAGGGTTGATCATGTATGACTTTAACTCTTGCTAGTCTTCGTATTTTGTATGACTAGCTTCATGATCATCTGAATATGTAATGTTTGGGATGCCTTACCTTGTATGTCTGATGATCTAATATTTTGTAACATTTATTTGTTTGCTTGAGATTGAGACACTAGGCTTGTTTTTGACCATAAGAGACTGCTGGCTTGTAGTTAAATCCTCATGCATCTAAATTGCCGTGATCGTATTGCAAAGTGGGTTGCACTTCAATGTACGTAGCTGGCTGTGTCTGTCTCTCGCTTTCCAATATTCTGGTTCTGGAGCGTGACACGGTTTAAGTTGTAGCCCATGCAGGTCTTGTAAATCAAGATGTGGAGGGTTTTACTGAATAGTTATCTCAATCAGCCCTCGTCTTTGATATCTACTCGTGCCTTCTAATCTTCCTGAATCTTGACCTGATCACATGTTTATATCCTCGATCTATCTTGGTCCTTCCTTATTGTTCCTTATGTCATTTCTCTAGTGGCATTGTTTCTGGTCCTATCGATCAGCCCGACGGAGCACCTCCAGTAAACCAGCAACAACCTGGGGACCAAGCTCAGCACTCAGGGCTAGCCTCCAGAGTCATGCCTTCCGGGGTCAAGAGCTACCGGTTCAGCCAGTCCAGCCCGCAGAGCCTGACCAAGGAGCCCTGATTGGACTCATCCTGGAATTGCTAGCATCACAAGATCGTCGGGGCGATGCCCTGCATTAGACAGTACAAGATGCTATGGGTAGAGTTGGTTATCAAGGAAATAATGCAGTTAACAGTTTCAAGCACCTGAACCCTCCTTTCTTTGACGGCAGAAAAGATGTGATTGCTGTCGATGCTTGGCTTCAGGTGTCACTAACACATTTCTAGTTTGAGGGTATTTTTGACATTTTTGTGGTAATTTAAATTTATTAGAATTTATTTGAATTTATGGGAATTTTTAGGAATTATTTTGGAATTGTTTGGACTAGGTTGACTTTGACTAGTTTTGACCCTTGTAGACCAACCTAGAAGCTAACCCAAGTTAGTATGGACTTGGTTAGGTTATATGACTCTAGTCTAACCTAAGCTAACCCTTGGTTTGGTCATTAGACTCTAGTTAGCAATAGGAATTAGAAAGTCATAAGTCATGGCTTATGATTTAGAATCTTTAATAAATCAATTCAAGCCATAGCCTTGTAGGTTGGCCCAAAGCCCAAGACATTACAAACCCTAATCCCTAGACTTAAGTGACCGGCCACCCCTATCCACATTGGGAACATCATCCTATAAATACTCTCCTAATTTTAGGGTTGCCTCTTTTTAGGAAAGCTCAAGTTTAGGAAGAAGGTTTGTTTCCTATTTCATTTAATCCCTAGATTTCCATTCCATTCCTTTTTCATTCAAATCTCTTCCATTAGGTTTTAATATGACTATATTTGTTGTTATTGAAGTTCCATTTCAGTTTGGTATTGATTTGTTGGATTGGGACATCAAGGAGAAGAGCTCTAGAAAGGGGGTTTTCTTGAAAGTTCAAGTATAGGTAACTTCCTCATTTCTCCATGAAATTATGATTTCTTTACATATTTAGGAAGCCCTAGGAGTCCCCTATGTGTCTGCATTGGTTTTGTGTCGGGTTTCGTAAGTTTCGTGTCCGTTTGGACACGTATCAGAGACTGTCCCTAGGTGTTTGTCGAAATGCCTCAAAGGGCATTTCGATTTCTTTTGAGCAATGTTTTTAAATAGAAATTTAGGTTTTATTATTGCTTATGGATTTCTGTCCTCTGAGGTGGATTTTTGTGTCGGGTTGTGTCGAACTCGACGCATGGACACGTGCTGCACACACGCGCGCGCGCTCGGGTTTTGTCCCCTGCTACTCGGGGGTTCCACAGGACACGACACGGCTTATTTCGACACAAAGTTTTGTGGGATCCTTGGGGCATCTTCTGTCACCACGCTCCCCAAATTTCGTTGGGTTTCGTGCATTGGTTGGAGAGAAATCAGTCGTGCACTGATTTTTTCCTGTCCTACGCACAGTGTAATTTAGCCACTGATACGGCTCGATTACTCAGACACGGTGTAACCCCTGTTTCTCAAATTTATTTTATTTTATTGTGTTTGAAAGTAATTTATTTTTGAAACTTTGTAAAAGATATTTACTATTTTTTCTGTATTGCAAAATGTAGTTTGTAATTTACGGTTTGAAAGTACTATTTAGTTTTAATAAATATTTTTTCTTGAAAATTTATTATTGAAATTATAAAGTTATTTATTATTATGTTTGGATTTTCAAAAAATAAATATCGGTTTCGAAAATAGTTTGAAAATTATGATTATTTTTGGAGCAATAAAAAGATTTAGTAACTTATTTTGAATAAGATTTAGATTTATAAAATATATTTTACCTTATTTGATAACATCAAACATTATTTAAAATACTTATGGTGACTAATTGTGACATTAGGAATTATCTAATCTAGATTTGAAATATTATTTGATTTAACGATTTATCTATTATATGATTTAAATTGCTTTGATAAACATTAAAGTTATCTTAAAGTTATTATGTTGAATTTGATTTGGATTTGAATTCATATGATTTGGATTTAAATAATTTATTTGATTTAAAATTTATGGAGAGACTTGTCCGTTAGAAATTCTAATCCTATTTGAATCATATCTAGTATTAGATAGATTATTTCTTATTTGAACTAATCATATTCCTATCCAAATTAGTTGGTAATCCTAATCATATCTTTATTGATTGAGTTCTAATCTTATCCTAATTCACTAATTGCTTTCCATTATCTATATATATTGAACCTATAAAATAAAATCATCTCTCATACCTTCTTTTCCAAAAATTTCTCTCTTTTTCGTCATAATTACTCCAAATTCGTCATAAATTCAGCCTTCCTTTTCAAATGTTTTACCAACTTCGAAGGGCCATAACTTCCAACTCCGGACTCCGTTTGACCTCCATTTTTTTGTTGAAACCGTCTCGAGGTATATTTTCTGAATATAAAATTTATTTTCAAATAATTTTAACCTAATTTTTTGGAAAATTCGTGGAGTGTCAGTTGTCCAAAATTTGATACGTTTCGGTGTTTTCGAGATTTCGGGAGAACCAGGAATCAAAATCATGATCCGTTTGAAGTTTCGGAACGCTGATGAAAAATTACACATCATATATTTTTCTCAATAATTTTCCAAAATATTTTATTTTTTGTTTTTATTTTAGAGTCCCGTCTCATCAATTGAAATCATCTTGCGTAGTTTGACTTCTGAGACTATTTTTGTGCCGACATGATTATATCACGCTAGTCAACTTCAAATAAAACCAAGGCAAGTACTTGTTGACACCTTCATGTGCATCTACTTTATATTGTCGTATTTCACTTATACATGCTATCTTCCGTGTCTTGACTATTACACACACGAGAGTTGAGTGTTGACTATTGATCATGTTTTCTCATTGTTATCGTGATCGTTCTCGTGTCCATATTTTCATGATTGTGAGCTATGGATATTAGAGGGGTACAATTATTAGGCATGTGGACAAAGCCCAGATTGTATTGTTGGCAACTCTTCCGTTTACGGGGGCGGGCCTTATAACCTCATCGTTCGCCCAAGCCATCCATGTGTAGGAACGTTGTACTTCTCACGACACGTGCACTACGAGTGTTTATATGAGTCTCTTTACTTTTCATGCTTGTTACTTTCCTTATCAGTTTCTTCCATCCCATGATTTCTTGTTCATATTGTTCGTGTTTCCATTGATCATTGTTTTACATGTTTAGTGTTATATTACTTTATATTGTACTTGTATCATGTTGGTTTAGACTTGTACTTGTTCCAATCCTGACTGGATAACCATTTTTCTGTCGACAGATTCTTGATGACTATTCTCGATGACTTCTCTCTTGCTTTGGGTTCCTTCGGGTGGAGTTAGAGCTATATTGGAGGCCAATCGTAGATTCTAGCTAAGAGTAGTCACATGTAGCGGGTTTGTATCTATATACAAATTTGAATGTATCATTGGAATTGTAATTAAAATAATTATTGTGAATGAGCAAAATAGAGATATTTGTTATATTTAAGATTTATATTGAACCCAGACAGCGTACTACCGTCGATGCTGCGGCGTAGGCTGGACTTGGCCACGTATTCGTATCCCGAAAAACGGGAGCGGGTCGTGACACACGACGACACGAGGACACGATACAGTCACTTAGACACGAGCACCTAGACCTAGCCTAGGTGGGGATACGACCACGGGGCCTGGGTTGGCCTATGTCGGGTGCACGACACGTGTGCACACCCGCACGAGGGTGTCCCAGTGTGTGTGTCCAGTTTTCCTATTTTTGGGTTTCTTTGTATTGGACACAATTGTGTCGTATTGATGGACACGTGATGGACCCTGGGACACAAACACATTGTATATTTCATTTACCAACTTTTTATTTTGTGTTTTAATAATTTTCAATAGGTAGTTGTTAATCTACCAATTTCTGAAATTGTGTATTGATTCCTGATTTTTCCAGATTTTCGATATTGAACTTGAACATCAATTTAACCTAATTCTACACTGTTAATTGTATATTTTTAAAGCTCTAATATGTTCTCCTATATGTAATCTAGTTATATGTCAATTTTTGAATTATTTGGGACTGTTTTGAGTTCGAAAACAGGGTTTAAGCCTAGGCTATGAAAACTGATACTGTGAACTGTTTTCAACTATTTTCCTTTGTGTTTTATTTTGAACTTTGGGTGTTTTCCATGTTGTGTAAACCTGGGTTCGAATTGGAGGGAAGACTGAAACCTGAAATTGGGGCTAGGCCTGTGTAGCCTACTGAATTCAGTTTCTGAGCATTAATTTCCAGTTCTTATTAACCTGGGAATATATCCATTATGAACTGTCATTGACTTGAGAACTGTCATATTCTCTTATTAACTGGGAAATAATTTCCTTCCCTTTAAACTAAGTTTAGATGATCATGTATTAGCCACTGTTTCATGGTAAACTATCAACTGTTTTAGATTCAAATGTTATCTGTCATTGTGTTTCCAGATTTCCCATTCCTGTTCTGTCCAGTGTATCACCACACACACACTCCACTGCTTTCCATTTTTCTGTTAGCACACACTTCTATTCGACACATGAACGCACATGTCTAACTATCACTCACCCTACACACATTCACATACACTACTATTTCCTTTTCCTGTTCTGTCTAGTGCACCCTCCCACACACACACAAAGCCTCACACACATTGTTTCACTCACTCTTTAATACACACACACAGTCTTTTGTATCTCTCTCTCTATACGTATATATTTTCTAGTCTTCTAAATGTAGGGTTATGTATAGTATATATACATATGTATTATATGTAATGAATACCTATATGAATATATGTTGAGCCTATATATATATATATATATATATATATATATATATATATATATATATATATATATATATATATATATATATTGTGATGTTCCTAATAGTTGCACTATAACCTAGGTAATGTACACATATAGGTAATATGTAGGAATGCCAACTAACATGTGTAGTTGGTCTAGATAGCCTAGTAGTGTGGTGTACTAGCTTGTATAGGTTGAGTGACCTAGTATAGACTAATGTAGTCTAGTGTAGACTAGTTTGACCTAATTTAGACTTGGTTGACCTAGTTTGACCATAGTTGACTTAGGTTTGACTTCTTGGTTGACCAAGGTTGACCAAGAGTTGACTTTGGCCTAGATTGACCTAGAATCATGTAGAATGTATAGTTGGACTTCATTATACCATTTTGGACTTGTTGTGACTTGTGCTGTTCTGGTTAGGAGCCAGACACCACTCCTCGGACAGTACTTTCATATTGGACACTCAGATACCAGGCGAGTACATTCTCTGATCATTTCATATCTTGCTTAGAATTATTTCCTGCATTAAATTACTTTACTTGTACTATCACGTTGGTCACACGGATTGGTACTATATGGATCCCTTCTTGAGATGTTATCCTTAGGGAGCATCGGGTACTACATGTTCTGTGCGTTTCACTTACATGGCGTATCACTATGCTTCATTGGTTTACTGATCACTTATGACATATACTCTATGATCACAGAGTCTTCCTTGAATCCTTATCCCAAACATTGGGTTTCCTAGAATCCCCATTTATGGGACTTCCATGTACCACCCTTTGGGGGCCTTTGCATGGAATCATAACATAACCTGGTTGGATCCTTGTGTATTGATTGGGGGTACGGGGGAGTAGAAGTGGACATGTGAATAATACACCAGTAGTGTAGCATCAGAATCATTCCGTAGTGTAGCATCAGAATCATCCCATGCCATTTACATGTCCATGTCGTACTCTGACTCACTAGCCACATGTTAGTTCTCTATTTATAGTAGATATTTCTATTACAGCTTTCTCTCTCTGTTTACATACTGTACTTCTTACAGTACTTGTATCTTACTTTACTGTATGATTATATTTTCTAACCTGCTATGAACTGTTGAGATGTACTGTGCTCGCTCCTGTCCTGACTGGACCTGTTGAAATATTACAGAGGACGAGGAGGAGGCCTGCCTGAATACTTTCTACGGGGCAGCCTTAGATGACACTTGCGAGCTGGACCCTGAGGAGGACCCAGCTCTAGCTGAGGACATCACCCCCATTGCCTAGACTAGATTAGTTAGGCTTATCTTATTTTATGTAGTCTTGAGACATGTTTAGCTAGACTTTATTCTGAGTTCTGAGATGTATATATTCTTTCATTCTGTATCTGAGACCATGTACCTCTGGATATTTGCTGGGTTTATCTTAGACTACTTTATCATCTCTGTTTCCTTGAGTTCTATTTCATTTCGTGCTATCTCTTCCTTAGTTGTGATTGAGTTTATTTACTGCTATGTTACCCCCATTCGGGGAGTATAAAGTGTTTAGATATATATTGTTAGATGTATGTTGACCTAGGACATCGTTCTACTACCGACACTGTGGCGTAGGCTGGACGTACCCACGTCTCGTGCCCTTACTCTAGGGTGTGGGTCGTGACACATTTTTAGTGGTGGCCCATGCAGATCTGGACTAGAAGTGTAGTGGTATTCGAACTAGAGTATCACTACAGCCTGCAGTAAGATATAGGATATTAATTTTAAGGTACTCAATCACTTTAGGAAAAATTATTTTATTTGCCATCTAAATCCTTATTGTCAGCTGATCCTTTGAATTTTAACTGTCCGCCTTTGTTATTTTGCTTCTTTCTCAGAAATTGATACTCTTGTTTGTCTATCTTCCGGATGGTAGAGACTAGATCGCAGCGTACCATTCATGGGGATGCTATGGAGGGGACTGCTACCTCCCATCCAGTACAGCGAGGCCAGGGGACTGCAGCTCCTGCCACCTCTGCCCGTATTGAGACCTCGACAGTAGCAGCAGGGGGTATGCCTCCACCGGCTCGGAGATAGGACCCAGTCATTGCAGAGGAGGCCTTCCAGCAGCCGCCTCCAGGATACGTGGACGTAGCACAGATGTTCGCGTACTTCCAGCAGTTCATGGACCGGCAGCAGGCTCGTCAGGACAGAGGCATGGAGCTGGCCCTTATGACGGTTGTAGCTCGACCGGTGGTTCAGCAGCCGAGGACACCGAGGATCGAGCAGTTTCAGAAGATGAGCCCCAGAGACTTTCTGGGGACATAGGGGATCCTATATGCCGATGAGTGAATCGAACATATAGAGGAGATCTTCCGCTTGGCCAGGATACCAGCAGATCTTCAGATCGAGGCTGCAGCTAGCCGGATGCGAGATCTTGCTCGTACCTGGTATCAGTCAGACCCCAGGGTGGGGGTACCAGGGCAGACTTGGGAGCAGTTCAAGGGCTTCTTCAAGAAGAAGTTCTTCCCAGATTCAGCACTCAGAGCCTTGGAGTCGCAGTTCGAGAGCCTAGTCCAGGGGAGCCTTTCAGTAGAGGAGTACGTCAGGGAGTTTGGCCGCCTCGGCAGGTTTGTAGAGGGCTTGAGCGAGACGGCAAAGGCCCAGAGGTTCCGGAAGGGTCTAGTCAAGGAGGTCAAGTCCTTGACCAAGGGCAACCGGGATGCTACGTTCGAGGAGATCTTGACGGGAGCCTTGCTAGCAGAGGATGATCTTGATCTTAGGCTCAAGAGGGAGCGAGACCCAGTTGGAGGCAGCAGCAGCGGGGGCCAGGCCAAGAGGCCCCACTTTCAGCACCAGCAGATGTGGCAGTTCCAGCCACAGCCGATTCAGCAGCGGCCAGTTCACCAGCAGCAGCAGCCGAGGCAGCACCAGCAGGGCCAGAGGCAGGTTATCACTTGTGCCTACTGCAAGAAGCCCGGGCATGTCACCAATGAGTGCCGGAAGAGGCTAGGCCAGTGCTTAGTGTATGGTTCAGCTGACCACCAGATGAGAGAGTGCCGTATGGGACGAGCAGCCCAGGGAGCAGCAGTCAGAGCTCCAGCAGGCCAGCAGAGGGGACCAGTCCTGCAGATGCAGCAGCAGAGGTTTGTCCAGCACCAACAGCAGGCCAGGGGAGGCCAGCAGGGGCGAGGATTCGCCATGGTAGCAGAAGATGCGGAGGCCATCGGAGAGCTGATTGCAGGTTCGATTCTCCTCTACTCCAGTCCAGCTTTTGCATTATTCGATTTCGGTGCTTTGCATAGCTTCATATCAGTATATTTTGCGATTAGACACGGTATCATAGCTGAATCATTGCCTAAGACTTACAAGATCACGACCCGGGGTGGCATTATCCTCGTGAGTGATGTTTATAAGGGTCGAAGAGTAGTTTTGGGAGGCCGTGAGTTGGAGGTGAGCCTGCTCGTAATGCCATTGCCGAACTACGATATAGTACTAGACATGGATTGGTTGAGCAGGCACCACGCCAGCATTGATTGCAGAGGGGGTAGAGTTCTCTTCAGAGCGCCGGGGAAGCTAGAGTTCGAGTACTCCAGACGTCAGGCAGAGCAGAGCAGCGGAGTCTTCTGTGGAGTCTCGGTCGAGGAGCAGGCGATTCTATACCCCTTGATAGCAGAGTATATGGATGTCTTCCCAGAAGAGTTGCCGGGATTGCCACCAGACAGAGACAGAGTTCTCGATAGACTTGGTTCCAGGAGCGGAACCCATCTCTCAGCATGTCTATCGGGTGAACAACAGCGAGCTGGTGGAGCTGAAGAAGCAGGTGGATGAGCTACAGGACAAGGGCTTCATCCGCTCGAGTTCGTCGCCATAGGGTGTACCAGTGTTATTCGTGTCGAAGAAGGATAGGTCAGTACGCATGTGTATTGACTATAGGGCACTCAACAACCTCACGATCAAGAACAAATACCCACTACCGCGGATCGACGATCTTTTTGACCAGTTGAGCGGAGCTCGGGTATTTTCCAAGATTGATCTGAGGTCGGGATATCACCAGGTGAAGGTGAAGGGGGAGGATATTCCCAAGACCGCTTTCAGGACGCGGTACGGGCAGTTTGAGTTTTTGGTTATGCCGTTTGGGCTAACCAATACACCAGCAGTGTTTATGAATATTATGAACAAGGTGTTCCACCAGTATCTGGATCAGTTTGTGGTGGTGTTCATTGACGATATCTTGATATATTCCAAGACTGAGGAGGAGCACGAGGAGCATTTGAGGATAGTGCTGGAGATTCTCAGGAAGGAGCAGCTTTACGGAAAGCTCTCCAAGTATGAGTTCTTCTTGGACCGGGTGGACTTCTTGGGGCATGTGGTGACTGGAAATGGTATCTCAGTTGACCCCAAGAAGATTGTAGCAGTTGAGGCATGGGAAGCACCGACTTCAGTTGCAGAGATCAGGAGTTTCCTGGGGCTGGCAGGATATTATCGGAGATTTGTGCAGGATTTCTCCTGGGTTGCAGAGCCGTTGACTCGGTTGACCTGGAAGGATGCTGAGTATGTTTGGTCAGAGGAGTGTCAGACAGCTTTTGATGAGTGGAAGAAGCGGCTTACGACAGCTCCGATTCTGAATTGCCTTCAGGATCAGGTAGATTCACTATTTATAGTGATGCTTCAGGAAAGGGGCTGGATTGCGTCTTACAACAGCATGGGAAGGTGATTGCCTATGCTTCCAAGCAATTACGTCCCCATGAGAAGAACTACCCTACCCACTACCTGGAGCTGACAGCGGTGATTTTTGCTCTGAAGTTGTGGAAGCATTATCTGTATGGTGAGAGGGTAGAGATCTTCACAGATCACAAGAGCTTAAAGTATGTGTTCACTCAGAAGGAGTTGAACATGAGACAGCACAGATGGCTAGAGTTGATGAAGGATTTTGACATCCTACTTCAGTATCACCCAGGGAAGGCCAACGTAGTTGCCGATGCCTTGAGTAGGTATCCGACAGCCATGTGTTTGACCATGGATCGGCATTTGCTTGCCGACTTGGAGAGCCTTGGGATTGAGGTGATCGTGCCTGGGGTACAGATGCAGTTATGGGGGATGCAGATTCAGTCAGACTTGGTGGAGAGGATCAAGTCGGCACAGTTTGAGGACGTTGCTCTGCGGTGTCTCCGAGAGCAGGTTCGAGCAGGATTGCTGGAGGGCGAGTTTTCTCTTGCAGAGGATGGTGCCTTGAGGCACGGTTCCAGGTTATGTGTGCCCAGCCGAGAGCTCAGGGAGCAGATTATGCAGGAGGCCCACAGATCTCAGTACTCTATACACTAGGGTGCCAACAAGATGTATCGAGATCTGAGGGAGCATATTTGGTGGTCAGGGATGAAGCGGGAGGTGGCTCGCTTCGTGGCTAGGTGCTTGGTCTGTCAGCAGGTCAAGGCAGAGAGGCAGAGGCCCGGTAGATTGTTTCAGCCGCTGCCCATTCCCGAGTAGAAATGAGAGCATATCACTATGGACTTTGTATCAGGATTACCGTGTACACCAGGAGGAAAAGACGCAATTTGGGTCATCGTTGACAGGTTGACCAAATCGGTCCACTTTTTGCCATTCAAGGTGGGTACGTCTACAGAGAGGCTGGCGGAGATGTATATGCGGCAGATAGTCAGGATTCACGGGGTTCCGGTCAGCATCGTCTCAAATCGGGATAGCCGTTTACTTTCCATTTCTGGAGGAGTCTGCAGACCAGCTTAGGCACTCAGCTCAAGTTTAGTACTGCATACCACCCCCAGACGGACGGACTGTCAGAGCGGACTATTCAGACACTTGAGGATATGCTGCGGACGTGCGTCCTGGACTTTGGAGGTTCCTGGGAGGATCATCTTCATTTGGTGGAGTTTACTTACAACAATAGTTTCCAGGCCAGTATTGAGATGTCTCCTTTCGAGGCTCTGTACGGGCGTAGGTGTCGTACACCCTTATCTTGGGATGATGTTGGTGAGCGAGCTTTACTGGGGCCAGAGATGGTTGTTGACGTAGCCGAGAAGGTAAAGCTCATCAGGGACAGACTTCGCGTGGCGTAGGATAGACATCGGCACTGGGCCGATAGCCACCGGAGGCCGTTAGAGTTTGAGGTACAGATTAGAGTAGGATTAGATTTAGGTTTGTTTGTTTGTGATTTTTGATCATGTTTGTTTATTATATTAATTGAGACCTTGTTTGTGATTAGGTCGGAGACCAGATTTTCTTGAGGATATCTCCGACTCATGGTACGATACGTTTTGGTGGAGGCGGAAAGCTTAGCCCGCGCTTCATCGGCCCTTTCGTTATCAGCGGGAGAGTCGGTGACGTTACATACATGCTAAACTTGCCGCCTGTGCTAGTGGGGGTCCACAACATATTCCATGTATCACAGTTAAGACAGTACGTGGCTGACGCTAGCCATGTGCTTGATCATTCAGAGATTGAGCTTGGGCCTTCTCTCAGCTATCCAGAGCAGCCAGTGGAGATTCTGGATCAACGGAAGAAGGTTCTGAGGAACCAGGTGATACCTTTGGTACGCGTCGCATGGAGGCATCATTCTCCAGGAGAGTCTACCTGGGAGCGGGAGGATGAGATGCGCGAGCGCTACCCTTATCTTTTTGGACCGTGAGGTATACTTTCTATCCTTCTCATCAGTTGTATTTCGCCTTTCAATTTTGAGGACAAAATTCTTTTAAGGAGGGTAGATTTATCACTATCACATTTCTAGTTTGAGGGTATTTTTGACATTTTTGGGGTAATTTAAATTTATTAGAATTTATTTGAATTTATGGGAATTTTTAGGAATTATTTTGGAATTGTTTGGACTAGGTTGACTTTGACTAGTTTTGACCCTTGTAGACCAACCTAGAAGCTAACCCTAGTTAGTATGGACTTGGTTAGGTTATATGACTCTAGTCTAACCTAAGCTAACCCTTGGTTTGGTCATTAGACTCTAGTTAGCAATAGGAATTAGAAAGTCATAAGTCATGGCTTATGATTTAGAATCTTTAATAAATCAATTCAAGCCATAGCCTTGTAGGTTGGCCCAAAGCCCAAGACATTACAAACCCTAATCCCTAGACTTAAGTGGCCGGCCACCCCTATCCACATTGGGAACATCACCCAATAAATACTCTCCTAATTTTAGGGTTGCCTCTTTTTAGGAAAGCTCAAGTTTAGGAAGAAGGTTTGTTTCCTATTTCATTTAATCCCTAGATTTCCATTCCATTCCTTTTTCATTCAAATCTTTTCCATTAGGTTTTAATATGCCTATATTTGCTGTTCTTGAAGTTCCATTTCAGTTTGGTATTGATTTGTTGGATTGGGACATCAAGGAGAAGAGCTCTAGAAAGGGGGTTTTTTTTGAAAGTTCAAGTATAGGTAACTTCCTCATTTCTCCATGAAATTCTGATTTCTTTACATATTTAGGAAGCCCTAGGAGTCCCCTAAGTGTCTGCATTGGTTTCGTGTCGGGTTTCGTAAGTTTCGTGTCCATTTGGACACGTATCAGAGACTGTCCCTAGGTGTTTGTCGAAATGCCTCAAAGGGCATTTCGATTTCTTTTGAGCAATGTTTTTAAATAGAAATTTAGGTTTTATTATTGCTTATGGATTTCTGTCCTCTGAGGTGGATTTTTGTGTCGGGTTGTGTCGAACTCGACGCTTGGACACGCGCTGCACACACGCGCGCGCGCGCTCGGGTTCTGTCCCCTGCAACTCGGGGGTTCCACA
Organism: Iris pallida; assembly: GCA_029216955.1. NCBI lineage: Eukaryota > Viridiplantae > Streptophyta > Magnoliopsida > Asparagales > Iridaceae > Iris > Iris pallida. The sequence continues at coordinate 8,472,427 of JANAVB010016400.1, read as the reverse complement.
GAATACGACACAGCTTATTTCGACACGAAACTTTATGGGATCCTTGGGGCATCTTCTGTCACCACGCTCCCCAAATTTTGTTGGGTTTCGTGCATTGGTTGGAGAAAAATCAGTCGTGCACTAATTTTTCCCTGTCCTGCGCACAGTGTAATTTAGCCACTGATACGCCTCGATTACTCAGACACGGCGACACGAGGACACGATGCAGTCACTTAGACACGAGCACCTAGACCTAGCCTAGGTGGGGACATGACCACGAGGCCTGGCTTGGCCTGTGTCGGGTGTACGACACGTGTGCACACCCGCACGAGGCTGTCCCAGTGTGTGTGTCCAGTTTTCCTGTTTTTGGGTTTCTTTGTATTAGACACGATTGTGTCGTATTGATGGACACGTAATGGACCCTAAGACACAAACACATTGTATATTTCATTTACCAACTCTTTATTTTGTGTTTTAATAATTTTTCAATAGGTAATTGTTAATCTACCAATTTCTGAAATTGTGTATTGATTCCTAATTTTTCCAGATTTTCGATATTGAACTTGAACATCAATTTAACCTAATTCTACACTGTTAATTGCATGTTTTTAAAGCTCTAATATGTTCTCCTATATGTAATCTAGTTATATGTCAATTTTTGAAATATTTGGGACTGTTTTGAGTTCAAAAACAGGGTTTAAGCCTAGGCTATGAAAACTGATATTGTGAACTGTTTTGAACTGTTTTCCTTTGTGTTTTATTTTGAACTTTGGGTGTTTCCCATGTTGTGTAAACCTGGGTTCGAATTGGAGGGAAGACTGAAACCTGAAATTGGGGCTAGGCATGTGTAGCCTACTGAATTCAGTTTCTGAGCATTAATTTCCAGTTCTTATTAACCTGGGAATATATCCATTATGAACTGTCATTGACTTGAGAACTATCATGTTCTCTTATTAACTGGGAAATGATTTCCTTCCCTTTAAACTAAGTTTAGATGATCATGTATTAGCCACTGTTTCATGGTAAACTATCAACTGTTTTAGATTCAAATGTTATCTGTCATTGTGTTTCCAGATTTCCCATTCCTGTTCTGTCCAGTGTATCACCACACACACACTCCACTACTTTCCATTTTTCTGTTAGCACACACTTCTATTTGACACATGAACGCACATGTCTAACTATCACTCACCCTACACACATTCACATACACTACTATTTCCTTTTCCTGTTCTGTCTAGCGCACCCTCCCACACACACACAAAGCCTCACATACATTGTTTCACTCACTCTTTAATACACACACACAGTCTTTTGTATCTCTCTCTCTCTATATGTATATATTTTCTAGTCTTCTAATTGTAGGGTTATGTATAGTATGTATACATATGTAATGAATACCTATATGTATATATGTTGAGCCTATAAACATATATATATATATATATATATATATATATATATATATATATATATATTGTGATGTTCCTAATAGTTGCACTATAACCTAGGTAATGTACACATATAGGTAATATGTAGGAATGCCAACTAACATGTGTAGTTGGTCTAGATAGCCTAGTAGTGTGGTGTACTAGCTTGTATAGGTTGAGTGACCTAGTATAGACTAATGTAGTCTAGTGTAGACTAGTTTGACCTAATTTAGACTTGGTTGACCTAGTTTGACCATAGTTGACTTAGGTTTGACTTCTTGGTTGACCAAGGTTGACCAAGAGTTGACTTTGGCCTAGATTAACCTAGAATCATGTAGAATGCATAGCAGGACTTCATTATACCATTTTGGACTTGTTGTGACTTGTGCTGTTCTGATTAGGAGCCAGACACCACTCCTCGGACAGTACTTTCATATTGGACACTCAGATACCAAGCGAGTACATTCTCTGATCATTTCATATCTTGCTTAGAATTATTTTCTGTATTAAATTACTTTACTTGTACTGTCACGTTTGTCATACAGATTGGTACTATATGGATCCCTTCTTGAGATGTTATCCTTAGGGAGCATCGGGTACTACATATTCTGTGCGTTTCACTTACATGGCGTATCACTATGCTTCATTGGTTCACTGATCACTTGTGACATATACTCTTATGATCACAGAGTCTTCCTTGAATCCTTATCCCATACATTGGGTTTCCTAGAATCTCCATTTATGGGACTTCTATGTACCACCCTTCGGGGGCCTTTGCATGGAATTATAACATAACCTGGTTGGATCCTTGTGTATTGATTGGGGGTACGGGGGAATAGAAGTGGACATGTGAATAATACACCAGTAGTGTAGCATTAGAATCATTCCGTAGTATAGCATCAGAATCATCCCATGCCATTTACATGTCCATGTTGTACTCTGACTCACTAGCCACATGTTAGTTCTCTATTTATAGTAGATATTTCTATTACAGCTTTTTCTCTCTGTTTACATACTGCACTTCTTTCATTACTTGTATCTTACTTTACTGCATGATTATATTTTCTAACCTGCTATGAACTGTTGAGATGTACTGTGCTCGCTCATGTCCTGACTGGACCTGTTGAAATATTACAGAGGACGAGGAGGAGGCCTGCCTGGATACTTTCTACGGGGCAGCCTTAGATGACACTTACGAGCTGGACCCTCAGGAGGACCCAGCTCTAGCTGAGGACATCACCCCCATTGCCTAGACTAGATTAGTTAGGCTTATCTTATTTTATGTAGTCTTGAGACATGTTTAGCTAGACTTTATTCTGAGTTCTGAGATGTATATATTCTTTCATTTTGTATCTGAGACCATGTACCTCTGGATATTTGCTGGGTTTATCTTAGACTACTTTATCATCTCTGTTTTCTTGAGTTCTATTTCATATCGTGCTATCTTTTCCTTAGTTGTGATTGAGTTTATTTACTGCTATGTCACCCCCATTCGGGGAGTATAAACTGTTTAGATATATATTGTTAGATGTATGTTGACCTAGGACAGCGTTCTACTACCGACACTGCGGCGTAGGCTGGACGTACCCACGTCTCGTGCCCTTATTCTAGGGTGCGGGTCGTGACATCAGGATATAGAGGTTGTCCTCGAGGCCGCTAGAATTCTAGAGGATGAGAAGGTGGTTGTAGTACGCCTACAATTATTGGACTTAGCCCGCAGCTGGTGGGCGATACAAGAAGTTGGTTTTGTGACACCTATCTTATGGTCGGTATTCAGCGACAAGTTCCAGACGAAGTATTTTGATGCAGTAGCTCGGTATGATCTACAGACTAGGTTTAACAATCTCAAGCAGATGGAAAGGACGATCGATGGATATGCGGCCGAGTTTTCAAGGCTTAGTCGGTCTGCTCCTACCTTGGTAGCGACCGAATTGGACTGAGCCCAACGGTTCCAACAAGGGCTCTACCTAGAGATAATTCTAGCAGTGGAGCAGTTTGAGCATCAGACTTTTGATGCTATTTTGCAAGCAGCTATGAGGCATGAGTACACCTCCCAGAGGATAGTAGACCGAGCAGAGGGCCGAAAGAGGTCTCATAGTCAATTATTCCAGTCATCAACACCAGTTCTGACAGTTAGGGCTTTGACTATTAGATCTCCTAGGAGGGCGACCACAGTTTCGTCGGTTCAGTACTCGACACCGACGTACCCTTAGCAACAGAGGCAGAAGCAGTCTTCCGCAATGGGCTGCACTCATTGTGGGAAGCCTGGGCATGTGGTTTCAAAATATCGCAGGACACAGGGGTTGTGCTTAGCTTGTGGGGCACTAGATCACAAAATTGGGTCCTGTCCATATAGAGCCAGTTCATCTTTATCAATCCTAACCAGTACATCGGTTAAGGCATCAGCACTAGTACAGCAGCAGTACCAGCCTCCGAGGCCCTTGCCGCCTCAGGCTCAAGCATTCCAACAGTAGAGGATACAACAGTATGCTCAGGTCCAGGTTTAGAACAGGCAGAGAGGTTACCAGCAGAGGGGACCAGCACCAAGAGGACAAGGTCAGGCTATAGCCTTTTTGGTAGAAAAAGAATTGGCATCAGGTAGGTGGTGGCAGGTACCATTCTCGTCAACTCTTTTTCAGCATAAGTATTATTTGATTTGGGTGCATTACACTCATTTATGTCTACAAGATTTGCAACACGGTTAGGACTGGAACCCGAGTCATTATCAGTAAGGCTTAATATTCTTACTGGTAACGGTCTTGTGGGAGTAGATAGAGTATATTTCTCGTGTCGAATCGTAGTTAGCGGTATAGAGTTTTCTGCTAGATTGATAGAATTTCTGATGGCCGATTATAATGTGGTCCTAGGAATGGATTGGTTGAAGGATCAATATACAAGAATAAACTGCCATATTGGCAGGATTATTTTTGGTATTCTCGACGAAGAGGAATTTTTATTGTCAAAAGGCGAAGTAGAATGGCACTAGAGAGAGATAGAGTTCACCATTGATTTGATTCCAGGGACGGTACCACTATCAGAGAGAGTCTACAGAATGGCACTATCAGAGTTGGAGATCCTGTACAAGATAATTGAAGAACTTAGAACCATGGAATTCATTCGTGGTAGTAGATCGCCTTGGGGAGCCCTGATGCTTCTTATGAAGAAGAAGAAGGATGGTACATCAAGATTATGTGTTGATTATCGTACCTTGAATTTTGTAACAATCAAGAACAAATATCCCTTGCCTAGGATAGATAATTTATTTGATCAACTCAGTGGAGCGGAAGTATTCTCAAAGATTGACTTGCGGTCATGGTACCATCAGATCAGAGTTAGAGAGCAAGACATCCCGAAGAAAGCATTCAGATCGAGGTATGGACATTGAGAGTTCCTCGTTATGCTATTCAGAGTGACCAATGCACCAGCGATATTCATAGATCTTATGAATCACATTTGCATGCCCTATTTGGATCAATTTATGATAGTGTTTATAGATAACATCTTAGACTATAGCAAGAATGAAGCAGAGCATGACCAACATCTCCGAGTAGTTCTTCAGATTCTCAGAGAGTATCAGTTGTATGCGAAGTTCAGCAAGTGTGAGTTTTGGCTTGATTGTATTTCATACTTATGTCATATCATCACATGAGGTGGAGTGGAAGTGGACCCCCAGAAGATAGTAGCCAAAGAGACATGGCCAGTACCTAGTACCATAGCAGAGGTTTGTAGTTTCCTAGGATTGGCAGGTTATTACCGCCGGTTTGTGTCAGACTTTACTCGAATTTTAGAGCCGTTGACACAATTGACCCGCAAGGATGTGCAGTTTGCTTGGACAGCAGAATGTCAGAGTTCATTCGAGAAGTTAAAGCAAAGATTGATGACAGCACCCATTCTCACGCTTCCGGATGGGACTAGAGGATTTTCAGTATATTGTGACGCTTCTGGTAGAGGATTGGGATGCATCTTGATGCAGCATGGCAAGATAGTAGATTATGCATCATGTCAGCTTCGTGATCATGAGAGAAATTATCCAACCCGTGACTTGGAGTTAGCAGCGGTGGTTTTCGCACTTAAGCTTTGGAGACATTATTTGTATGGAGATCGGGTAGGGATTTTCGTCGACCACAAAAGTCTTAAGTATGTGTTTACTCAGAAGGATCTTAATATGCGTCAGAGAATATGGCTAGAGCTATTGGTAGATTATGACATCAACCTGCAGTATCATCCTGGGAGGGCCAACGTAGTTGCTGATGCGTTGAGTAGAAGAGCATGAGCTTATTTTCTAACAGCACAGCCAAAGTTATTAGCAGATCTTCAGAAGATGGATATAAAGGTAGTTCTCCCTACCAATGTGGCCTTGATGGCTAGCATTCAAGTTTAGTCCAGTATAGTTGAGAGGATCAAGGCAGCCCAGTCCACGGATTCTAAGCTTCAGCGGCTTAGGGAAGAATGTGAAACAGGAAGGAGAACTGAGTTATGTATTCATGAAGACGGTACTCTCCAGCATGGAAGGCGTCTTTGTGTGCCTAACGGTGATATAAAATTAGAGATTATGGCAGAGGCTCACAGTTCGCAGTATTCAATTCATCTCGGTGGTACGAAGATGTATCGTAATATTCGCCAGTATTTTTGGTAGAATGGCATGAAGAAAGAGATAGCTAGGTTTGTCTCTTATTGTTTAGTTTGTCAACAAGTTAAAGCTGAACATCAGAGACCAGTTGGGCTTCTTCAACCTTTACCAATCCCAGAATGGATATGGAAGCACATTACCATAGATTTTGCAACTGGATTACCTAAATTCATAGCTGAGAGAGATGCTATATGGGTTATAGTTGACCGACTCACGAAGGTAGCTCATTTTCTCCCTTTTAGAATTGGCCAGTCAATGGATCAGCTTACAGAGATGTATCTCAGACAGATAGTCAGATTGTATGGAGTGCCAGTCAGTATCGTATCCGATATTGGACCGAAGGAAGAAGATACTCAAGAACAACACTATTAGTTTAGTCCGTGTTGCTTGGGGTCATCACTCTTTGGGTGAGTCAACTTAGGAACGTGAGGATGATATCCGATTGAGATATCCACACATGTTTGACTCATAAGGTATAATATCTTTCTTATGACTTATGCTTTTAAATTCTTTGCTTACATGAATGATTGCTTGATTGACTACTAGTCATAGATTGCCTGTAATTAGTATAGTTTGCCCAACACCTCTAGCCTCTTGATTAAATTTCGAGGACAAAATTCTTTTAAGGTGGGTAGAGTTGTCACTCCCGTTTCCTGTTATACGTATTTTCAGTATACGTGTACGGATTTTTGACCCGTACTTTGACTTATCTTGCTTAGCCTAATCTTTGTTTAATTTTGGCGTAGTTTATTTTGGTTTAGCTTGGCCTGGCTTGGCTTGGTTTAGTTTGGGTTGAGATGGAGAGGCTTGGTATATAAGCCAACTCCACTCTCTCTCCTCCATAACTCTTTCATTTACTACTTCTTCTTCTCCATTACTCCTCCCACCCACTAAAGAAACCCTAGGCAAGTACAATCTTGCTTCATGATGGATCTCCCATTTTATTTATTTATTCTCTTCTCTACTTAATTCTAAGCCTCTTTAGAATTTGACATTTTCGGTTTTGAAGGATGGATTTTTGTAGATCTATATTTTGATCTTTTCTTGTTTTTCTTGGTTTTATCAATTAAAGCTTGGTCGTTCCTAAAACCAATCATCCTAGGCTTTAGGAAATCTCGTTCTATGTAGTTTAGACCCTTGGAAGTCTCAATTTGGACTTGTTTTGAGCAAGTTATGGCATTTCGAAGTTTTTGGGTTCCATGGGTTGTTCTTTGTTGTTTGGGGAAAAAAATAGTGTCGGGCGAAACCTAGCCCAGGCGCCCTTTGGCCCTGGCACAACCTAGCCCAGGCGTCCTTTGGTCCTGGCGCAACATGACCTGGCAAAACCTGATCTGGCGCACTCCAGTCAGGCGCAACCTAACCTGGCACAACCTGATCTGGCACACCCTAGTTAGGCACAACCTGATCTTGCGTACCCCAGTCAGGCGCAACCTAACCTAGCGCAACCTGATCTGGCACAACCTGATCTGGCGCAGCCAGTCAGGCGCAACCTGACCTGGTGCAACCTAACCTAGCGCAACCTAACTTAGGCACCCCCTGTCCTCCTTGGCGCCACCTATCATTTTCCTGGTGCCACTTGACCAGCGCTACTTGTTGCCATGATACTTCTTGCGCCTTTTTCCATGTATATTCTCCTAGTTCTAGTTGTATTTGCCTGTGATCTTATATTAGACTTGTACTTGACCTATCTTGTGACAACCCGGCTCGATAACTTGTTGAGCATAACATGACTTGCCAGTATTGATCATGACATGAATACGATTTGACATAAACACGATATGATAATCTTGATAGTGGCCCATCGAGACGTACTTTTGATAAGCCCTCTTGACATGATAAGTAACTTGATAAGACATATACAATCTTAATAGTGGCCCGTCGAGGCGTACTTCTGAAAAGTAATCTTGTTAAGTAACAGTAACCTGACATGACATGATAATCATGAAAGGCTATTGCGATAGCTACCCTGACTTGCTAAGTAACACTTGTCTTGACACCGTGGTTGATTCTCTTGATTGTGCCTGTACAAACTGCCTGCCTTGTCTTGCATCATGTCTAGGACATAGATTTCTGGTTACTACGGTCAGGGATTCATAATGAATATTACTAGGTTAATAACTAGATTGATCAAGTAGTTCATATAGAGAGATTTTTCCCAATTACAGGCGATTCCGTTATCACGACCACACCTGAGTGGACTTGTAGCCTGCCGACGAGTAGGGCACATTTCCAGCCCACTGTTATATGGGGCACTTCTTGAAATCGTAAGTACTATAGCATACTGCCATGTGTTGCACTCCAAGTGACCTAATGATTCTCTAAACTCTTGATAACTGTAAGCAACCTCACCTGGATAACCTGGATAGCTGCATGGCTTGTGACTTCGGAATATCTCTAATGCATCTTGTTAGTAACTAGGCCTGTAATAACCCCAGCTAGCTAATGATAGCAAGCCATAAGACTTGATTGGCTGTACCTGAATGCTTACCTTGTGGTTAACATGGGATTTATATTCTGCCTCTTATTTTCATAATGCAAGCTCTTATTTTTTTCTAACCCTGTCTTCTTGTTACTTAAGAATGTTCATTATTTATATCTTATGTTTAGTAACCTGCTGGTTTTAGTTTCTAAATGAAGCCTCCCTTGTGGCACTTGCTCTTTTTGGGGTCTGACCCAGCTGATTTTGTATGGCCATATTTCGGAGTAATACCCGAGGATCTTCCTGCTTATCAGCCAGATGGTAAACACCAGACGTAATCCTGGCAACGAGTGAGTTTCTTATTTTGCTCTCCCACTCTATTGTAAAATTATTTTTTTGAGGCATTTAGCCACCGAACAAGTGTTAGCTCGTGTTGAAACTTATATTCTATCTGCCTAAGGACTATAACATGATTGACAAATCCTAGGGTTGATTATGTATGACTAACTCTTCCTAGTCTTCGTATTTTGTATGAGTAGCTTCATGATCATCTGAATATATAATATTTGGGATGCCTTACCTTGTATGTCTGATGATCTAATATCTTGTAACATTTATTTGCTTGCTTGAGATTGAGACACTAGGCTTGTTCTTGACCATAAGAGACTGCTAGCTTGTAGTTAAACCCTCATGCATCTAGACAGCCGTGACCGTATTGCGAGGTGGATTGCACTTCAATGTACGTAGCCGGCCGTGTCTGTCCCCCGCTCTCCAAAATTTTGGTTCTGGGACGTGACATACTGTATATAGTTGGTTTAGTATTGTATATAGTTTATCTATAGGCTATGTAATATTGTGGCTTGTGTATTATATGGTATATTGTATAGGATTTTGGGTTAGGCTTGTAGCTGACTAACCTAGACTAGTTTGACTAGTTTGACTAGAACTGACCATGGTTGACCAAGAGTTGACTTCGACCTAGATTGACCTTGAATCATGTAGATTGTATTGTTAACTTCATATATTATATCATTGAATACATCATAACCTGTGTGCTCTATTTAGGACTAGTTACATCAGTTCAGACATCTATTTTCACAGTCACTCAGGATCTCAGACGAGTACGTGCTCTGATCATTTTCATACTTGCTAGAACTTATATTCATGCTTTAGATAAATTACTTGATGCTGTCACGAATATTATCACGGACCAATACCCTATGGATCTGGTCTTACGATGTTATCCCCCTCGGGTACATCAAATACATATTTTCATGTGCTTTTTATGATCATATTGTATTTCTTATACATCCCTATTTATGTATACTCTTGTGCAATCTTGTACTCTCATGATCACATGAGCCCATGGATAAACTATTGTACATGTAACGTAACTTGACTGGATCCTTGTGTATTGATTGGGGAGGGTGAGTAGGACATGGTTATGTGATCAAATCCCATATTGTGAAAATATTGAGTATGTCCATTATGCTCTCACGTATAATGGAGTCCCATTTTTATTGTATATTCCAGCCTGTTTACATAACCATCTTGTGCTCTAATCACTTATATTACTTACAATTCTTATTTCATATACAAACTGTCTCTTGTACTCAGATTGCCTATTTTATATTGTTCTTGTACATGTCTTACAGTTTTCATTATAGTTTACTCTACTGCCTGTTTTATATATTCTGTCATGATATGATAGTATTTCAGTGTTATGTATTCGCTCCTGTCCTGACTGGACCTGTTAAAAATATTACAGATGATATTGAGGACTTCTGCCCAACCTATTATGGAGCCCATCTAGACAACCCTTGTGAGTTGGACCCACAGGAGGATCCAGCTCTAGCTGAGGACGTCGTCCCTACTGCTTAGACTAGATTAGCTATGTTTTATCTTATTTCTTGATATTTGTATTGACTTCTGAGTTTGTATTATTTAGATGTTTGAGATGTTGCATCGTTTAGACACATAGACTTATTTTCTTCTTATTGTATTTCTCTTTAGTGATTTCCTATTTATTATATCGTGCTATTTCCATCTCTAGATTTGTGATTGAGTTGTACCTTATGTGATTTGTCCTCCGTTCGGAGAGTATATTATATTGTATTTAGTTTATGATAGTGACCTAGAACAGCGTTCTATCGCCAACACTACGGCGTAGGCAGGCCGTACCCACTTCTCGTGCCCCTACACTAGGTGCGGGTCGTGACACATTTTTAGTGGTGGCCCATACAGGTTTCGAGAGTCGCAACTAGTACAATTTTATAGTGGTACTCGAACTAGAGTATCACTACAGCATGTAGTAGGATATATGATATAAGTTTTGAGGTACTCAATCACATTTAGGAAAAAAACTCTTATCTAAATTTCTGCCATCTAAATTCTTGCTGATAATTGTTTTCTCTTGAAATGAACTGTCCTCCTTTGATTATAGAACTTCTTTCTCAGTATTGATTTCATTGTTTGATCTGTCTTCAGGATGGTGATGGAGGCACGATCTTATCGCTCTGGCCCGGGGGATACCTTCGAGAGGTCTGCCACCTCTCGTCCGGTTCAATTGGACCCAGGGACCGCAGCTCTCCTTAGTACTTCTCATGTCGGAGCTTCTGCCGCAATCGGGGGTGCACCTCCACCTGTTCGGAGGCCTACCCCCGTCATCCCAGATGTGTTTCAGCGACAACCACTTTCAGGATCGATAGATGCAGCACACCTCTTTGCCTTCTTCCAGCAGTTAATGGAGGCACAACAGCACCAGCAGTAGTGCCAGTCTGCTGACTTCCGACAGGGCATAGACAATACCTACTAGCTGGTCAGGACGACAATAGAGATGGTGATTGCCCAGCCGCAGGGAGGGCAGGTTCAGCAGTATTAGCCGAGGACGCCGGGCATCCAGGATTTTCAAAAGATGTATCTGAGGGATTTCCGAGGGACTGAGGGGATTCTATATGCCGATGACTGGATCGAGCATATAAAGGAGATTTTTCGTCTAGTACTGATACCAGCGAGAATACAGATAGAGGCGACGGACAGCCAGATACAGGACCTTGCCCGCACATGGTGCCAGACAGATCCCAGAGTGGAAACAGAGGGCCAGACATGGGGAGCTTTCAAGAAGCTCTTCAAGGAGAAGTTCTTCCCGGACATAGCACTGGGAGGCTTGGAGCAGCAATTTGTGAGTCTGGTTCAGGGGAACGAGATAGTCGAGGAGTATTCTGGAGAGTTCTGTCGGCTGAGCAGATTTATAGAGGATCTGAGCGAGACGACGAAGGCGAGGAAGTTCTGCAGGGGCTTGATCAGGGAGGTCAAGTCCTTGACCAAGAGTGACCGGGATGCTACTTTTGTAGAGATTCTAGCAGGGGCTATGGCAGCAGAGGAAGACCTAGGGCTGAAGCTGAAGAAAGGTTGTGTCTATAAGTTATATCGCATCATCTTTTCCACTATACTACCTAAGTCCACTTCAAAAGACGATGTAACTAGTCTTGAATTGTATGTTATCTACCATATTCGTCATGAGATTCCATTTTCTGTCCCTAAGACTATTATCCGGATGATGGCTAGGTGTCGCAAGATGAACAGGAATCTTCTCTATGCGATGATCCTACCAATCATTTTTCAGCATTTTGAGATTGATCTTTCATCTTGTGCTGATGATCCCAAGCATCTGCAGCTTTTACGTCGTAGTACCTCTGTCCCTCCTGCTCCTCAAACTACACCACATCCTCCACCTTAGACTTATCATATGTCCTTTGAGGGCATCCACCAGCACTTGGATGAGTTGCGACGTGCTTAGCTAGATGAGCACAACTCTTTGTGAGCGTCTATGACCGAGATATTGAAGGAATAAGAGTTCTGAAATGCCAATCGCTTTCAGGCCCTTGCAAACTCATTTGCGGATCTGCATTTTTCTCAGACTGGTCAATATGCCAGTTCTGTTCCACGAGATCCTCCTATTTTTGGTCACCGCTATGAGGATGAGGCGATTCATCATTTCTTCGAACCGGGTAATGCATATGATTGGTACTATGGTTCTAGTGCTACTCCACATCCATCTCATGGAGCTGGCACTTCTGGGGCTGGACCTTCCAGACTTGGTGATGCTGCTGCAGCTCGTGCCGATGATGAGTCAGACTAGCTGAGGACTTGTAAGCCTACTTTCCAATTTTTTTTTAAAAAATTTATGATTAATTTTATGATCATTGGGAGTCATGCCTTAGATCATAGGAGGGCTATGACCACATTACGGTTATATGGACTGTAGATAGGTTGAATATGTATTATTTTACTATTTTATATTTTTCTATATTTTTGGGATACTTTTAGATACTTAATATTTAAGGGTTTATTATTTTAAGAACTTCCAGGATTTATTAGAACGTCATTCACTGGTATTTTGGGACCAAATATTTTTATTTGGGCTCTAGATGACTAGAAATATTTTCTAAATTTTTTTAGATTTTTATAGAATTTTTGAAATTTTTTAGATAATTAAATCCCATATAATTTATTTTTTTATAGACTTTTAGGATTTACTGTAGAGTCACACGATGATATTTTACATTAAAATATTTTAATTTATGTTCTAGACACTTAGAAATATTTTCTTAAATTTTTTAGAATTTGTAAGAAGTTTTATGGGTTTTTTGTAATTTATTTGGATTTATTTGGAGTTAAAATAATTTTTAAATAATTTTTTGAATTTAAATTAGTATTTACACAATCAGCAGCCCAGTCAGCTAGACCCGGTCCCACCTGTCGGTGCTCAACCACCTCTCTTTGTCTCTCTCCTATATATATATATACATATATTCCAGTAAACCCTCATTAATTCCTGGTCGAATTTAATGGGAGTATTCCTTGGAGATCTCCGACTTCGTGAAGCGACTGCCACCAACCCCGACATGCTTTTTGTGCGTTGTTTTTTATTGTAAGCATATCGAGGTTAGATTTCTGAATATATAGTATATTCTCATAAATTCTCAACCTAGATTTCTAGAAATTTTGTAGTGTCAGTTGTCCGAAATTTGATATGTTTCAGTATTTTCAAGATTTCGGGAGAACCAGGAATCAAAATCACAAACCGTTTGAAGTTTCGAAAAGCTAACACAGATTTTTACGAAATAAATTTTTCTCAGAAATTAATACGTCATCTCTTGTTTTTATTAATTCGTAGAACTTAGTTTTGCCAACAAATCATCAATTTGGTCACGGTTAGCCATAATTGAGATAGCTTTTGACCAGATCATTATTTTATTGCACGGTCAATTCCAATATACTCGTGGCACGGAAATCTACTATATTGCACACTTAAGCCATCGAGTCCATGTCGTTTGACTACTTAGTCATCGATGTGCCTCGATTTACGTGCCACGGGTCCTGAATTAGAAATTGTGATCTTTCCAGGCCAAAAAATTGTGTTTAACTTTTATTTCAGAATTATATTAGATTAAATTAGGTTTTCAGATATTTTATTCCATAATTAAATATAATTAATTAGGTTAAACTATTAGCCACTTTCTAGGGTTTTTAGAGTAGGATTTTCAACATCTAACTTATGATCATTTGTGTGTCGGGATAGATCGGACAATGTCGTGAGACGTGATTTCATCCTTTTCAGAGCAAGGCAAGTATCACTATGACCTATGTTGTCTTTATTTTATGATGCATATTATTCTTTTCTTAAAACTGTGAGTCTTATCTTTTATACTATTGGTGCACGAGAGTTATACTTGTTACCATAACCATACATGTTCACTTATTGCTTTCGTTCATTGTTTAATGTTCAATGATTCAATGTTTAAGTTTAAAGTTAAGGTTAAAGTGATCATGTTTACTTGTGAGAGAGTCGGAAGGGGAATACTACTAGTTTGCATGTGGTCTACGCAATGTACAAGTTTTTTCAATGTCATATTAGTAGCAGTCGTTACACTGCACATACCGACTGCCAGATGTCTCAACCCATCCACATGTGAAACACTTGTATTCTAAACCACACAGTACAAGTGACTTGATTTGTGTTAACATATTGTCCAGTGGTTTGTCTTATATTCGTTATTCTCTTATACTGTCTTAATGTCTTAATTAAACCTTCAACTGTTCCATGTCATAATTGTACTCTCAAACTATTTTCCAATATATAGTAGTCTCTTTTGTATCATATTATATTCATCCTTTCCTTATTGCTATTCTGCATGCTTGTATATTATATTGTGTAACATAGTTTATGCTGATCTTGCTCCAATCCTGGCTGAATAACTATTTTTTAGCTTTAGACAACGTGCTTTGTCCCAAGGTTTATGGTGCGTATCTTGGTGACACTGACGTTACTAATTTGTCGGTTGCTTCTACTGATCCAGAGTAGCATATTTCATCCTTATGTTCTTTCGTGTTATTCTTAGCTAGTGAGCTTAGAGGACTTTAGTTCTAGTTGTTCTATATTTATTTTTAGCAGGTTTGTTCCCGAGACTATCTGATTTATATTAGATCTTTTTTAAATCATTTATTAAGATATTTAAGTTTAATCTCTTTGTCATGATTTTATTGTGGATAATATATATGGACTGTGTACTTGTATAGATAATGCTCATCATAGACAGCATACTACCATTGATACTGCAGCGTAGGCTGGACTTGGCCACGAACTCGTATCCAAAAAGCGGGTACGGATTGTAACAAGTTTTTATGGTGGTCCATGTTGGTCAGTTTTTGTAAAATATTGTAAACTCATAGTAGTACTTAAGTTAGTCATATTATTGCGAGCCTGCGACTGAGAAGTGCTCATTCATAATTAGGATTAAATTGATTCTAGGAGAATAACAAGGAATAGGAGTCCCTTATTAAATTTGACTGTTGGGTAGGTAAGGTTGCTAAGTAGGCCATATGACTTAGCCAAGGCTTCCTTGAATTCTAAACCCTATTAGATGACTTTCATAGAAGGATATACTATTGTATTTTAATAAGATAATACGATCCAAGGTGGGTAGACTATTCGCTTGTTAGATTAGGTCTTCCTCGAATTCAAGCCTTAATTGTTCAAATTTTCTTTTATGCCCTCTTTTGATATCATCCTCATATCGTAAGTCCGAATGGCTTATTTATTTCTATTTTGCCATAAGGAATTATTTTCTGATTCAATTATCCATATGTTAACCTCGATTTACTTTTGATAGAAGTTAGAATGTTTATACTGCTCGTCTTCAGTCATTTCTTCCTAATTGATTGTTTTATTTTCAAAATTGATAACTTTTTTCAAGAATAGATACTTATATTTTTCTATCATGATCAACTTATTAAAATTCTAGAATCTCCTTTAAAATTTTACGGATATAGTTGGAATAGTTTTTGATGACTCATAAAGGCAAGACAGAAGCGCACTATCATCATTTATTTGAATTATCGAGACTGCGGGTTTACAACAGCCAGCTACGCACTGCGTGGCATAATCCCTAAGTTGAAATAAGTTTGAGTAAGTCTAAGTTATCAAATGTTATAAAAACTATGTTTCTGTTGTCATATTTTGATCTTGAGTTGTTATGCCTATAATGGATTGAGTTGATACAGTGTACGATACCACAACATTAATTAAGTCATAATACCAAGGGTTTACTGCAGCCAGATGTACACTGGCGGGGTATAAATTCTATGTAAAGTGACTTCATGTATACATATGGTTTTCAAATATTATCGAGACTACATCCTTTTGGCATATGACTATTGATTTAGTTATTGTACTTTTTCTTTATTTTTTGAACCTTTCTTTCTTATCCTTCTATTTTCGAAACGTCATTTGGGTTCCTAGTAATCTCTAAAACCTATTTGATTTTCTTTCGCTAGATTCCTAATAGTATCTAGATGTTGATTCTATAATTGTGCCTAAATAATATTTGTTAATAGTTAATCGTGTCTAATAACTTTTCTTGTTGAGCAAATCCTATGTCGATTATATCTTAATCAAGCCTAGATTTTGACTAACCCTTTTGACTATATTTTGATCGTGTTAAATCGAATCTTTTCTTGAGCTTTCGATTCAATCCACGATTATGCCGATCTATTTTGATCGTTAATCGTATTATTTTCTTAATTATAATCTTGTCGTGCATATCTGTATCGATTGATCGTATCATCCTTTGATTATATTCTTAGTGATGCCTAACTGTGCCCTTTGAAATTTCGAGGACGACATGTTCTAAGGTGAGTAGATTTGTAAGCCCACTTTCCAAAAAAATTAAAATGTTTATGATTAATTTTATGATCATTGGAAGTCATGCCTTAGCTCACAGGAGGGCTATAACCACATTATGGTTATATGGACTCTAGATAGGTTGAATATGTATTATTTAGCTATTTTATATTTTTCTATAATTTTTTGATGCTTTTAGATATTTAATATTTAAGGGTTTATTATTTTAAGAACTTTAGGATTGATTGTAAGGTCATTCGGGGGTATTTCGGGACCAAATATTTTTTATTTGGGCTCTAGGTGACTAGAAATTTTTTCTATTTTTTTGGACTTTTCTAGAATTTTGAAAATTTTTAGATAATTAAAATCCATATAATGTATTTTTTCACAGACTTTTAGGATTTACTGTGGAGTCACACGATGATATTTGGAGTTCAAATATTTTATTTATGGTCTAAATACTTAGAAATATTTTCTAGAATTTTCTAGAAGTTTTCTGAATTTTTCTGTAATTTATTTGGATTTATTTGGAGTTAAAATAATTTTTAAATGATTTTTTGAATTTAAATTAGTATTTACACAGTCAGTAGCCCAGTCAGCTAGACCCGGGCCTACCTGTCGGCACTCAACCGCCTCTCTCTGTCTCTCTCATATATATATATATATACAAATCTTCTAGGAAACCCTAATTAATTCTTGGCCGAATTTGAGGAGAGTGTTCCTTGGAGAACCCCGATACGGATGTGCTTTTCGTGTGCCATTTTTTATTGGAAGCGTATCGAGGTTAGGTTTCTGAATATATAATTTATTTTAATAAATTCTCAACTAGATTTCTGGAAATTTTGTAGTGTCAGTTGTCAAAAATTTGACACGTTTCCGTGTTTTTGAGATTCTGGGAGAACCAGGCATCAGAATCATGAACCCTTTGAAGTTTCGAAAAACTAACACAGATATCTATGACATATATTTTTCTCATAAATTAATACATTCATCTATTATTTTTATTAATTCATAGAACTTAGTTTTGCCGACAAATGATCGATTTGGTCACGGTTAGCCATAATGGCGATATCTTTTGACCAGATTGTGATTTTGTGGCACGGTCGATTCCAGTGCACTCATGTCACTGAAACCTACTAGGGTGCATATCAAGTCATTGATTTCATATCATTTGACTACTTAGTTATCAATATGCCTCGATTTGCATGCCACAGGTCATGAATTAGAAATTGTGACTTTCCCAGGGTAAAAACTTGTGTTTAACTTTTATTTCAGAATTATATTAGATTAAATTAGGTTTGTAGATGATTTATTCCAGAATTAAATATAACTAATTAGGTTAAACTATTAACCACTTTTTAGGGTTTTTAGAGTAGGATTTTCAATATCTAACTTATGATCATTTGTGTGTCGGGGTAGATTGGACAACATCGTGAGTCACGATTTCAGCCTTTTCGGAGCAAGGCAAGTATCACTATGACCTATGTTGCCTTAATTTTATGATGTATGTTGTTCTTTCCTTAAAACTTTTAGTCTTATTTTTTATACCATTGGTGCACTAGAGTTGTACTTATTGCCATAATCATACATGTTCACTTATTACTTTTGTTCAATGTTTAATGATCAATGATTCAATGTTTAAGTTTAAAGTTAATGTTAAAGTGATCATGTTTACTTGTGAGAGAGTCGAAAAGGGAAATACAACTAGTATGCATGTGGTCTATGCAATGTATAAGTTTTTCCCAATGTCAATGTTTGTAGCAGTCGTTAAACCGCACGTACCGACTGCCAGATGTCCTAACCCGTCCACATGCAGAACACTTGTATTCTAAAACACACAGTACATGTGACTTGATTCGTGTTGACATATTGTCCAGTGGTTTGTCTTATATTCGTCGTTATCGTATATTGTCTTCGTGTCTTAATTATACCTTCAACTGTTCCATGTCATAATTGTACTCTTAAACTATTTTTCAAGATATAATGGTCTCTTTTTTATCATGTTATATTCATCTTTTTCTTATTGTTATTCTGTGTCACGCCCCAGTACCGAAATACGGAGACGGACTAGGCCAGCTACACCATATGAGGTACGTAACGTCATACGGCGATCGTGGCTGTCGAGAGACTAGGGGGTACATGCTACAATCAAGTCTCCTATGGTCCCACAGAGTTCTATGTCTCAATCGATCAAATCACATCAGCAAATAGATGAACATTAAAGATAAAGCAGTAAGGCGTCCCTGACGCTTCATCAAAATGATCATGAGAGACTAGCCTTATAAATCAGCTATCTCAGAGAGTCAGGAGTACAAAATTATACACAGCTGCAGTCTGTTTAATTACAATTATGTACTAACACAAACTATCGAGTAATCCGGCTAACAGGTGCCGGTGGCTAA
Organism: Iris pallida; assembly: GCA_029216955.1. Taxonomy (NCBI): domain Eukaryota; kingdom Viridiplantae; phylum Streptophyta; class Magnoliopsida; order Asparagales; family Iridaceae; genus Iris; species Iris pallida. The sequence continues at coordinate 8,453,382 of JANAVB010016400.1, read as the reverse complement.
ATGCCGCAAAAGTATAAGCAGGAGTGGTGGAGAAGAAACCCACTCGAGTCCCCGAACTGCCATGCTCCTAGTATGCACCATGGATGTCAGGGAGGAAGATCGTGTCCTCAGGCTCTGCTACGGAATCTGGCCAAACAAAACCAGCGGGGTCAGCCCCGAATAGCAAGTACCGCCAAAGGGGCACAAGAGTTAAGTTTAAAAACCCAGTTAAATAGAAGGATTGATAATAGTAAATCCTTATGCTACTATTATAGGGTAGCGCAACATCTTCGAACCCATATGGCACCCTTACAACCAAACAAGGACAAAAGGTGCCGCATGGAGTCGGGACGCGTCGTACTCTATAACTTTCACATAAGTTAAAGGGTATAAACAATAAAATCTCCTGATCGTGACTTCGGTCGATAGCCTATCGCAGCATAATAACCAACCCAACAATCAAACAAGAACATGGGTTGGATCATGTACCGTGATAGACCGTGTTCCTTAGTCATTCACAGAAGTAGCACTCCATAATCAGAATAAGTCTTCCGTTCATAACCTCGGTCCACAGCCTGTCATAGTACGATAACCAACCCAACAATCAAACAAGAACATGGGTTGGATCACGTACCATGACAGTCCGCTTCCCTCAGTTATTCACGGAAGGTAATAGGATACAAGCAAGTCATTTTCACGGCCAGTCAAGTCTACGAGTTTCTAGTGGGACGAGGTTATCCTCGCATCATGTTATGTAGAAATCCTCAGATCGTATCTTTCCAGCAAGGCTAGCCAACCCAGGGGTTCGCGTAGACAGGTATGATTGAGCACAGGTCCTTCGTAAGGCCACCTTGCTAAAACATATAATATGTGGCAGGAATTAATCGGATACAGTCATCCACTCGTTGCAGATGACACCGTATCCGTGGTGACCAGCCGGCGCGTCAAGACAATATCTCAAGGCGGCTGGTGTAACACGATCTCGGGATTCTGCCCTCCCCATGCATCTAATATATTTAGTTGCCTAATTTAACCCTAGGTGAAATCTGGGACTTTCATGCTGTGGCCTGCATGATTATCCTCCTAAAGTCGTACTTTAGTACGAGTACCCCAAAGAGGATTCATGTCAATCAGTATGTCAACATGTTCTACCCTCCTTAGTGTAATGCATCATTGCAAATACGCCACGTGGAGTTACGAGTCTTTTGTCGAGCATGAACAAGAACTGGGACATTCAGGTACAAGTATCAGGTAGGAACACTTTGTTCTCCGGGGTCACATTAGTACTCATATCATGCTCGGGACAAAAGGCGTAAGGATATAAAATGGGCAAATAATATATATATATATATAATAATAACAATAATAACAAGGTAACAATATAGGGCACAAAGTCCATGCGGCTCAAAGGGAGTGAGTCCATGCGGCTGGGTCACTACAGGTTCATGCGGCTGGGACTACACGCTCATGCGGCTCAGGGAGCCCCAAGGCGCATGCGGCTGGAAAGGCGAGTTCATGCTGCTGCGAAGGGGTGTCAGCGTATGCGGCTATGATCAGATGACGTCCGATGCGGCTGAGTTTGGGCGATGCATATGCGGCTGGGTGATGGATGGGCCTTATGCGGCCCAGAAACAGTAGCGCATATGCGGCTGGATGCAAAAGAACTCATGCGGCTGCGAAGGCTAGCCGCATGAAGTCCTTGCGACAGGGGCTCATGCGGCTGAGTCTGAACAAGGCTATGCGGCTCAATTACTTGCCGCATGAAGATTCATGCGGTCAAGTACTCAAGTTAGTCTTATGCGGCTAGGAAGGACTTTCCATGCGGCTGAGCTCGAACGAGTCTCATGCGGCTGGAAAGGCCATGCGGCCAGAGGCTTGCCGCATGAGGATTCATGCGGTCAAGTACTGCTCTTCTTCTCCATTTGTCCGAGAAGAGGAGCCAAGCAACCATGGCTTCCAAGCTACACAAAACCTTCATCCGGAGCCCAATTCGGAACTTCCTTAGGTCAAAATGGGGTAGAATAAAATTCTCTACAACATGGAACCATCAAAACTTAAAAATAATGAAGTTTGCTAGATCAAAACCAAGGAAATCCGAAAATGGTTAAAACCTAGATCTACAAAGATTAAAGCTTCAAAATGGAAAATTTTAAGTTCTAAACTAGTATAGAATAAGGAGAAGAACATATTTTGACAAATAATTTTTGTAAGAAAACATCAACAACATTTATGGATCCATCTCTTGAGCAAGTTGGTACTTGCCTTGGTTGGTGGAGGAAATAAAGGGAAGGAAGTAAATGAGAGGAGAGAGAAGGAGATGGGTTATTATATAGAATTCTTGAACCCATGGGTTCATGATGAACCAAGGTGAACCAAGTATAAGTTACCCAAATGAGCCAAAACTGTAGGCCCAAATGCAGAAAATAAAATTACGAAATAATATTTTGTCGAATATTTTTGGAAAATGCATGAAGAAATACAGCATAATAAATATAGTAAAAATACAAGGAAAATACAATTTACCGGTTTACGTATTAAAATACGTATTCCAGGATCGGGGAGTGACATCTCTACCCTTCTTAGAAAAATTCTGTCCTCGGAATTCCAGCCAAGACAGGATAGTGAAACCAGGGCAAGCAAGGCACAATCGTATACAAGTTAACTATCATAGCAGTTATTATCGTACATCACAAAGTGCAAAACAAGTAGGTGCAGATAAGCATGGAATCGTGTCAATAAGGTGCAAAAATATACCTTATCAGTCAAACAAATGCGGATACCGAGATCTGATCTCGTTCTCGCGCTCCCAGGTTGACTCTCCCGGAGAGTGATGATTCCAAGAAACACGGACAAGGCTTATCGTCCGATTCTTGAGTACCTTCTCTCGCCGGTCTAAAATAGATACGGGTTGTTCCTCGTAAGTTAGGTCGGTACCAACGACTAACTCAGAATGATCGAGGACATGACTCGGATCCGGGACATACCCACGTAACTGGGACACATGAAACACATTATGTATGCCAGTTAACGAAGGCGAAAGGGCAAGTCGATAAGCCACATCGCCTACCCGAGCGAGAATCTTAAAAGGACCAACGTATCTTGGACTAAGCTTTCCTCGGGTTCCAAACCTAATGATACCCAAAGTTGGCGAAATCTGCAGAAATACTTGGTCGCCAACTCTGAACTCTAGAGGCCTACGATGCTGATCTGCCCAATGACGATGTCGGTCCTGTGCAACTCGAAGGCGCTCTCTGACCAACTTAACTATCTCCACAGTCTGTGTGATCATCTCTGGCCCCAACAACTTCCGTTCTCCGACGTCGTCCCATGCCAAAGGGGACCTGCACTTCCTTCCGTACAATACTTCGAACGGGGCCATCTGAATGCTAGCCTGGTAGCTATTGTTATAGGAGAACTCTACTAGATGAAGGTGATCCTTCCAAGATCCGCCAAAATCCAAGGTACATGCCCGTAGCATATCTTCTAACGTCTGAATGGTTCTTTCTGATTGCCCGTCAGTTTGTGGATGATAAGCAGTACTGAATCTTAACTTGGTTCCCAAACTTTGGTGTAAGCTCCGCCAAAAATGGGAAGTAAACCGCGTATCCCGATCTGATACTATACTAACTGGAACACCGTGCTGCCTTACTATCTGCTTCATGTACATTTCTGCTAACTGCTCAGTAGTCTGTCCAACTCGGAAGGGAAGGAAATGAGCGACCTTCGTGAGTCGATCTACTATTACCCAGACTGCATTCTTACCAGCCGGGGATCTAGGTAAACCGGTCACAAAGTCCATCGTGATGTGCTCCCATTTCCATTCTGGGATAGGAAGCGGCTGAAACAACCCTGCTGGTCTCTGCTGCTCGGCTTTTATCTGCTGACATACCAGACACTTGGATACAAATCTCGCTATCTCTCTTTTCATGCCATTCCACCAAAAGTACTGCCTGATATCTCGATACATCTTCGTTCCTCCTGGATGAATGGAGTAAATAGAACTATGAGCTTCGGACATAACTTCTTGCCGAAGGTCTCCATTCGGTACACAGAGTCTGTTTTCAAACCTGAGCGTACCATCTTTATGAATTACTAACTCCTTCCTACGGCCTGATTCACACTCCGACCGCAACTTCTGAATCTGTGGATCTCCTGCTTGTGCTACCCTTATTCTCTCTACTAAGGTTGACTGAATCTGCATACTGGTCATTCTTCCTATATCCCTTGGCAAAACTACTTCAATTCCCATACTCTGAAGGTCTTCTAAAATATACTTCTGCGAGGTCAAGATAAAGGCACTGTTTCTCCTACTCAGTGCATCTGCAACTATATTCGCCTTGCCTGGATGATACTGAAGATCTAAATCAAAATCCTTCAGCAGTTCTAACCATCTTCTTTGCCTCATGTTCAAATCTCGCTGCGTGAACACGTATTTCAAACTCTTATGATCAGTATAGATCTCTACCCGATCTCCGTACAAATAGTGCCTCCACAACTTGAGTGAAAACACCACAGCTGCTAATTCTAAATCATGAGTCGGGTAATTCTTCTCATGGTGTCGAAGCTGTCGAGACGCATATGCTATCACCTTTCCGTGCTGCATCAATACACATCCAAGACCCTTCCCAGATGTGTCACAATATACTGTAAAGCCTCCCGCTCCTACCGGAAGCGTCAAGATCGGGGCTGAGATCAATCTCTTCTTCAATTCTTCAAATGATGCCTGACAGCTAGCTGACCAAACAAACTCTACATCCTTGTGCGTCAAACGCGTTAAGGGCGCAGAGATCCTGGCAAAGTCCGCCACGAACCTTCTGTAGTAACCAGCTAATCCTAAGAAACTTCGCACTTCTGCAACTGTTCTCGGGACCGGCCAATGCTCTACGGCCTCAATCTTCTTCGGATCCACTGACACTCCTGCCCCAGAAATTACATATCCCAGGAACGAAATGTGATCCAACCAGAATTCACACTTGTCGAGCTTCGCATAAAGTTGATGCTCCCTCAATGTCTGCAAGACAGTCCTAAGATGTTTCTCATGCTCCTCTTCACTGCTGGAATAGACAAGAATGTCATCTAGGAACACCACCACAAATTTATCCAAATACGGCAGAAAGATGTGGTTCATTAAATCCATGAATACTGCGGGGGCGTTGGTTAGTCCAAAGGGCATTACTACAAACTCATAATACCCATATCTAGATCTGAATGCTGTCTTCGGTATGTCTTGCTCCCGGACTCTTACTTGATAGTATCCCGACCGAAGATCGATCTTGGAAAAGACGCTGGCCTTGCTCAACTGGTCAAACAGGTCATCAATCCTTGGTAGCGGGTACTTATTCTTCACTGTTACTGCATTCAGCTTGCGGTAGTCGATGTACATCTTCGTCGACCCATCCTTCTTGGGAACTAGAATCACTGGCGCGGCCCAGGGCGATTTACTGTCTCGGATGAATCCCTTAGACTTCAACTCTTCTTCATGTTGATACAACTTATCCTGTTCTGACGGCAACATTCTGTAAACTCTGTCCGCAATAGGCCTCGTTCCAGGGTTCAACTCAATGCTAAATTCTACCTCTCTGACTGGGAGTATCCCTGGGAGCTCATCAGGGAAGACGTCGAGAAAATCTTCGACCACTCTCGGAATCTGTCCTGGCGCTGACACTGCTGCTGAGATGACGCCTCCGGCCTGATTCTTCAAGGTTCGAGTAAAGATAAACTGCTCCATCCCAGGAATGCTGAATATGACCCTACCTCCTCTACAATCAATTACCGCATGACTGTCTCTCAACCAGTCCATGCCAAGAACAACATCAAAATTCCCCATAGGGAATTCAATCAATGATGCGGGCAATAAATGCCCACACACCTCCACCGGACATGAAAAGTGCACTCTGCTAACTTCTACGAGCCCATTGCCGGTGAGTATATCCATCCTCTCCGGCAATGCCTCAAACTCTAATCCAATCCGTGTAGCATATTGTGCAGAGATGAATGAATGAGTAGCGCCTGAATCAAATAATGCTACAGCGGGAAATGAGGTGACGAGAATTTTACCTGCCACCACGTCACTGGATGCTAGAGCCTCTCCCAAGGTTAATGTGAGAGCCTGGCCCCGCGGAGCCCCTTGTTGCGGCCTTCCTCGACCATGCTGTTGCTGCCTCTAAGGGCCTTCGGCTTCCTGTGCCTGGCGGAACATCTGAGCCTGCATTGGTAGACGCTGGGCTAGGGGCCTTACTGCTAATACTGGCCCTCCACTCGGGGTTGCCACCTGAGCTGGCAATGCTGGAAACTGCTGAGCTGGCCCCCCTGGCCTCTGCATCATAGGACAAGTGGAAATACGGTGGTCTGAACTACCACACCTCAAGCATAAGCCATTCGCTGACCGGCACACCTCCCTCGTGTGCCCTGCCTTCCCACAGAATGTACAGCCCTGGGGCGCTCCCTGACGCTGTTGCTGGTTCCTCGGCTGCTGATGCCGAACTGGCGCTATATTAGTTGACACGGCCGTTCTCCGCGGCGCTCCCGCATCATGAATACGTACACCGGGTGCTGGTGCCGATGTTCGCTGCATTGCTCCTCCTCCAACCTGGGAATGAGATCTCTTCTGACCTCCTGCCCTCGATGCCAACCTCTGCTGGGTAAGCTCGTGCCTCCGGGCTGCCGTCAAGACAGCGTCAAACGTCTGGTAGTCGTGTCCTTCCACAAGCTGCAATAATTCCAAATGAAGTCCCTGCTGGAACCTCATAGCTTTCTCTGGCTCCGTTGCCACCATTGCTGGTGCGAAACGGCACAATCTGCAGAACTCTGCTGCATACCCATCTACGGTCTTGCCTGCTTGCTTGAGACTGATGAACTTCTGCTGGAGCTCATATCGAGCTACTACGCCAAAATACTTGGCCTTGAATCTGTCACTGAAGGTGGTCCAACGAACTGGGCGTCTTATACCAACTTCTTCTGATGCCCACCAGTCGCGGGCAAGATCCTGAAGTACCAGTTTGACCTGATCAACCTTCTCATCGTCTGGAACCTTGGCTGCCACAAGAATGGCTTCAATGTCTTGAATCCATGCATCCGCAGTGATGGCATCCTCCGTGCCATCAAAATACCTCGGGTTCAAGCGACGGAACCTTCCTGATGCTCCCGAGTCAACCCCGGCACTCCTCTCAAGAGCTAACTGAATCCCTTGGTTCAGCAACACGTTCTGCTCCTGCTGCCGAGTCTGTTGCTGTTGGTTAGTGACAAGAAACCCCCGAAAGATCTCTAGGAGTGCTACGGCGTCTGGTACTGCCGTCGCTGCTGGTGCTGCAGGAGTTTCAATAACCTGCGGCTGCACTGCCTCTGGTTCCCTTTCTGCTCGTGCCTGTACTGGAGAAGGTTCTCTCTCCTGTTGCTGCCCAGTCGAGCCATGCTCTTGCTGTTCTTCCTCATGGGCCTCTCCTGCTACTGAGAATGAAGCACCCCTATGGAGAAGAATATAAGATTATTAAGTCCGGACGAGGAAGATTTCGAGGATGCAAGTCAAGTTAGAGATCAAGGCAAGGACAGAGAATTCGAAACAGAATTTCAAGGGGAACAAGTTTTGATTGAGACTCCTAATAATTCGCAATACCCCACAAGTCTGAAAATCAGACCTGCATGGGCCACCACTAAAACCTTGTCACGCCCCAGTACCGAAATACGGAGACGGACTAGGCCAGCTACACCATATGAGGTACGTAATGTCATACGGCGATCGTGGCTGTCGAGAGACTAGGGGGTACATGCTACAATCAAGTCTCCTATGGTCCCACAGAGTTCTATGTCTCAATCGATCAAATCATATCAGCAAATAGATGAACATTAAAGATAAAGCAGTAAGGCGTCCCTGACGCTTCATCAAAATGATCATGAGAGACTAGCCTTATAAATCAGCTATCTCAGAGAGTCAGGAGTACAAAATTATACACAGCTGCAGTCTGTTTAATTATAATTATGTACTAACACAAACTATCGAGTAATCCGGCTAACAGGTGCCGGTAGCTAAATGCCGCAAAAGTATAAGCAGGAGTGGTGGAGAAGAAACCCACTCGAGTCCCCGAACTGCCATGCTCCTAGTATGCACCATGGATGTCAGGGAGGAAGATCGTGTCCTCAGGCTCTGCTACGGAATCTGGCCAAACAAAACCAGCGGGATCAGCCCCGAATAGCAAGTACCGCCAAAGGGGCACAAGAGTTAAGTTTAAAAACCCAGTTAAATAGAAGGATTGATAATAGTAAATCCTTATGCTACTATTATAGGGTAGCGCAACATCTTCGAACCCATATGGCACCCTTACAACCAAACAAGGACAAAAGGTGCCGCATGGAGTCGGGACGCGTCGTACTCTATAACTTTCACATAAGTTAAAGGGTATAAACAATAAAATCTCCTGATCGTGACTTCGGTCGATAGCCTATCGCAGCACAATAACCAACCCAACAATCAAACAAGAACATGGGTTGGATCATGTACCGTGATAGACCATGTTCCTTAGTCATTCACAGAAGTAGCACTCCATAATCAGAATAAGTCTTCCGTTCATAACCTCGGTCCACAGCCTGTCATAGTACGATAACCAACCCAACAATCAAACAAGAACATGGGTTGGATCACGTACCATGACAGTCCGCTTCCCTCAGTTATTCACGGAAGGTAATAGGATACAAGCAAGTCATTTTCACGGCCAGTCAAGTCTACGAGTTTCTAGTGGGACGAGGTTATCCTCGCATCATGTTATGTAGAAATCCTCAGATCGTATCTTTCCAGCAAGGCTAGCCAACCCAGGGGTTCGCGTAGACAGGTATGATTGAGCACAGGTCCCTCGTAAGGCCACATTGCTAAAACATATAATATGTGGCAGGAATTAATCGGATACAGTCATCCACTCGTTGCAGATGACACCGTATCCGTGGTGACCAGCCGGCGCGTCAAGACAATATCTCAAGGCGGCTGGTGTAACACGATCTCGGAATTCTGCCCTCCCCATGCATCTAATATATTTAGTTGCCTAATTTAACCCTAGGTGAAATCTGGGACTTTCATGCTGTGGCCTGCATGATTATCCTCCTAAAGTCGTACTTTAGTACGAGTACCCCAAAGAGGATTCATGTCAATCAGTATGTCAACATGTTCAACCCTCCTTAGTGTAATGCATCATTACAAATACGCCATTTGGAGTTACGAGTCTTTTGTCGAGCATGAACAAGAACTGGGACATTCAGGTACAAGTATTAGGTAGGAACACTTTGTTCTCCGGGGTCACATTAGTACTCATATCATGCTCGGGACAAAAGGCGTAAGGATATAAAATGGGCAAATAATATATATATATATAATAATAACAATAATAACAAGGTAACAATATAGGGCACAAAAGTCCATGCGGCTCAAAGGGAGTGAGTCCATGCGGCTGGGTCACTACAGGTTCATGCGGCTGGGACTACACGCTCATGCGGCTCAGGGAGCCCCAAGGCGCATGCGGCTGGAAAGGCGAGTTCATGCTGCTGCGAAAGGGTGTCAGCGTATGTGGCTATGATCAGATGACGTCCGATGCGGCTGAGTTTGGGCGATGCATATGCGGCTGGGTGATGGATGGGCCTTATGCGGCCCAGAAACAGTAGCGCATATGCGGCTGGATGCAAAAGAACTCATGCGGCTGCGAAGGCTAGCCGCATGAAGTCCTTGCGACAGGGGCTCATGCGGCTGAGTCTGAACAAGGCTATGCGGCTCAATTACTTGCCGCATGAAGATTCATGCGGTCAAGTACTCAAGTTAGTCTTATGCGGCTAGGAAGGACTTTCCATGCGGCTGAGCTCGAACGAGTCTCATGCGGCTGGAAAGGCCATGCGGCCAGAGGCTTGCCGCATGAGGATTCATGCGGTCAAGTACTGCTCTTCTTCTCCATTTGTCCGAGAAGAGGAGCCAAGCAACCATGGCTTCCAAGCTACACAAAACCTTCATCCGGAGCCCAATTCGGAACTTCCTTAGGTCAAAATGGGGTAGAATAAAATTCTCTACAACATGGAACCATCAAAACTTAAAAATAATGAAGTTTGCTAGATCAAAACCAAGGAAATCCGAAAATGGTTAAAACCTAGATCTACAAAGATTAAAGCTTCAAAATGGAAAATTTCAAGTTCTAAACTAGTATAGAATAAGGAGAAGAACATATTTTGACAAATAATTTTTGTAAGAAAACATCAACAACATTTATGGATCCATCTCTTGAGCAAGTTGGTACTTGCCTTGGTTGGTGGAGGAAATAAAGGGAAGGAAGTAAATGAGAGGAGAGAGAAGGAGATGGGTTATTATATAGAATTCTTGAACCCATGGGTTCATGATGAACCAAGGTGAACCAAGTATAAGTTATCCAAATGAGCCAAAACTGTAGGCCCAAATGCAGAAAATAAAATTATGAAATAATATTTTATCGAATATTTTTGGAAAATGCATGAAGAAATACAGCATAATAAATATAGTAAAAATACAAGGAAAATACAATTTACCGGTTTACGTGTTAAAATACGTATTCCAGGATCGGGGAGTGACATTCTGCATGCTTGTATATTATATTGTGTAATGTAGTTTATGGTGATATTTCTCCAATCCTGACTGGATAACTATTTTTCAGCTTTAGACGACGTGGTTTGCCCCGAGGTTTATGGTGCGTATCTTAGTGACTCTGACGTTACTAATTTGTCGGTTGCTTCTACTAATGCGGAGTAGCATATTTCGTCCTTATGCTCTTTCGTCTTATTTTTAGCTAGTGAGCTTATAGGACTTTAGTTCTAGTTGTTCTATATTTATTTTTAGCGGGTTTGTTCCCGAGACTATCTGATTTATAGTGGATCTTTCTTTAAATCATTTATTGAGACATTTAAGTTTAATCTCCTTGTCTTGACTTAGTTGTGGATAATATATGTGGACTGTGTACTTGTATTGATAATTGTAAAACCCCTAAATTTCTACTAAATATTTTCTTTATTTATTAATATTTGTACGAATTTAAATTTTCGTATTGTACGCCGCGTACTCGTATTGTACGTCGCGCACGAAATTATTTTTCTTGCTCGTCGAGTGCGAATATGGACGAACGTACATATTTTTGAAAAATATAATTTTATTATTTTAATGTAGATAAAAATTATTTCTAGCTAAATATTTTCAAGTTTACGATCTTAATTATGAAAAGCCTTTCATCTTTCATTTATACAGTTGTAATAATAAATTATTTTTCCTATAAAATGATATATTAGAAAAGTATATTTTCGTAAACATTATTTGCACATACATAAATATTTAGTAAGTATTTATTAGTTATTTTAAAGAAATAGTGAATTTTCGAAATTTATATTAATAGTAATTTAGAAAATATATTTTGAAATTATTGGATCATTAAAATCTTGATTTAAAAATTTATTGGATTTATTTAGATAGTTAAATATTTGAAATTGGATTTATCTCATTGATTTTATACTAAAGATTTAATTAGATTTAAATTAAATTTAAATTAGATTTGGATTTGGATTTTGGATTTTTATTTGATTTGATTGCTTTTAATTTAAATTGGAACTATCTATTATTGGGTTTAAAATAATCCTAATCCTATCCAAAGTAGGAATTCCCACATCCTATAAATATAGGCAGGTACTCCTCCACATTATCATCCACCAAATTATTCCACAAATAAATTCTCCAACCATGGTGCGTGTCCCGTGTCCGTGTTCCCCGTCCAGCTCTTATTCCAATTTTTACAAATACATTATTCTCTCGTTCGTGTCGACAATCCCGACACGATTCCAAACCCTAATTCTGCCTTGTCCGCTGCCATCGACCCCCTCAGCCGTCGTCTCCGCTACACCCCGACCTCTTCCAGCCATACCAGAAACCGACACCGCCATCTAAAACCCAGCCTCGGCAATTTAGCCGACGTCGCCTTCCCGAACCCCGCCACAATCACAACCACGGCAACCGCCCATACCAGAACCCACCACCATCGGAAAAGCAAGCAAGGGAGAGACACCTCACCTGAGTCGGCGCGCCACCGCGCCGTACAGCCCGGGACTCCTCCGCCATGATTTCCCCTCTCCGGCCGCCCCCAAATTTCTCCACCCGGCGCCTCCTCGTCGCCGTACCTCCGCCTCCCTCAGCCCCTCACCAAACCACCACGATCAGCCCGTGGCCGCCGCGTCCAGCTTAGCCCTGGCCGAAACCCTCTTCCGTCCTGGCCTCCTCCTCCGGTCCGCCGCCCGCCTGGACCGTCGCCCTCCCGAACCACCCGATCCCACCTCCTCCGCGCTCCCGAACCACGACGAGCTCCGCCCACCAGCGCCACCGCCATCCGCGGAGCGCCACCGCCTCTCACCCCTCTCTTCCCTCCCTCCTTCGATTTCCCTTTCTTTCCCTCTCTCTCTCCCGCTGGATCTCTCTCCTCTCTTCCTCTCTTCCTCCCGTTTCCACTCTCTTCCTTTCTTACTTTATTTCTTTGTTTTTTTTTGGAGGAGTTGTCATTCTCTCTCTCTGCACAGCTAATGAGCAGTTAAATGTTTTTGTTTTTTTTTTGTTTTGTTTTTTTTGTTTTTAGTGTCTGTTACCATCAGTTATTATTATTATTATTATTATTATTATTATTATTATTATTATTATTATTGTTATTGTTATTATTATTATTATTATTATTATTATTATTATTATTTTTTTTGTTATTGTTATTATTATTATAATTATTATTATTATTTTTAACAGTACAGTAATTAAAGTATAGATATGTATTGATGATGATATTGTTATTTTATTATTTTCATTATTTTGGTTTTACTAGTATTTTAATGCTATTTACTATTTTGTTTTGGGGTTCACATACAAGTAACTGTACTACTAGTTTTAAAATATATACTTGTGATAAGTATCAATATATTGTTTTATGGAAATTTTAAATACAGCTTTGTCGAAAAACTTTATTTAACAAAATCTAGTTTTCAAACCCTAATATATATAATTACAAATTCCTATGTTAATGAGTTTGTTTTAGCCCTAAATCTTTTTTTTGGATTTAATATTTTTAAAGGTATTTTTAGCTACCAACTTATACAATAAATTCTAGTATTTTTTTTTTCAAATATTTATCTAACTAATGAGATATGGTTTTCTCTACAAAAATTTTATTTTTGACAAACTTGAGTTGTTCTAAATATTAAAATACATTTCCTAAAATAGTATATGTATTATTTCCTTGAATTTCCTCGATCTTCATCACGCCCATGATTAAATTCCCCTTTCCTATACCTTCGCCTATTCAAGCCTACCTTATGTCCACCCTAACAAATTTGACCGTTCCGGACCCAATGGAAATGTCCATGCCATCAACAGAGGTCCACTTACATAGTTGTAACACCGAAGTCGAACTTTGTGCCATCTTTATTGTACCACACCAGGCAGCTCACCAGGCGTCGCGACAGGCAAGTATACCTTGCTAATTAACTGTCAATTATTTATTTTCTGCATTATTTATTTTATTTCATATTGTTAGTTTTCCTTGTTATAAATTGTGCGTCCAAGCCATACTTGGGTGCAAGCGACTTTATTAGTCGTTACTTTATTTTATGCATGTTGACTTAGTGTTAGCGGACTACCTTCTTGTTGGGGGATATCCTTATATCTTCCTTTGGCTGTGACACTCACACTACACGGTTTGAAAGGAAGCCAAACAGGTAACCCATAGTTTTTGAAAGGAACTATGGCGATATTTTGCAGTTGCCCTCTGACGTTTTAGACGTTACGGACGGATACGGATCACTGGATGCCAGTTACGTACTTATAGCCACAAATCCCACCCATGCGCATGAAAGTTGTCCTCTAAATTGCACAATAGGCGGTTAGAATATCCTTTGCATATTTAGGTCTAGTTTATATATTATTTTATTTTGATAGTTCATATTAGCTTGTTCTTCCTGTATCTTACTACGTCCGTCTGAGGACCTGGTTTTTCCCCAGGTGTGTGTTCATGTTTTTCATAGGTATCCTAGCCAAGGTCGTGGTCTTCTCCATTCTTCCGAAGACAATTGTACTTGGTTCATCTTTCCACTTTTCGATTCATGTACATTTCTTGCATTGTGATAGTTGGTAGTGGACTTTGTCTCCGCCCAACAATTGTATCATAAATATTCAAGTTGATATTTATATTATTCTTCTTTTCATTGTGGATGAGATTTAGTTTGTCTTGGATTACTGCATTTTACAGCTTATGTATTCATACGAGACCCACGTATTTTGAATGAATACAGCTGGCATGTCTACGTTCCTAGTCCTACGTATTTTGGGACTGGGGCGTTACAATAATGTTTATCATAGATAGCGTACTACCGTCGATACTATGGCGTAGGCTGGGCTTGGCCATAAACTCGTATCGAAAAAGCGGGTACGGGTCGTGAAAAGTTTTTATGGTGGATGATACAGGTCAATTTTCACAATAGATTACGAACTCGTGGTAGTACTCAAGTTAGCCTTACTACTGCGACCCTGCGACTAGGAAGTGCTTATTCAGAATTAGGATTAAATTGATTTTAGGAGAATGGCTAGGACTAGAAGTCCCTTATTCAATTTGATTGTTGGGTAGCTAAGGTTGCTAAGTAGGCCATATGACTTAGCCAAGGCTTCTTTAAATTCTAAACCATATTTGATGACTTTCATAGAAAGATATACTATTGTATTTTAATAAGATAGTAGGATCCAAGTGGGTAGACTATTCGCTTGTTAGATTAGGTCTTCCTCGAATTCAAGCCTTAATTGTTCAAATTTTCTTTTCTGCCCTCTTTAGATATCATCCTCATATCGTGAGTCCGAATGGCTTATTTATTTCCATCTTGCCATAAGGAATAATTTTTCCAATTCAATTACCCATATGTTAACCACGCTTTACTTTTGATAGAAATTAGAATGTTTATACTGCTCGTCTTCAGTCATTTCTTCCTAATCGATTGTTTTATTTTCAAAATTGGTAACTTTCTTCAAGAACAAATACTTATATTTTCTATCATGATCAACTTGTTGAAATTCTAAATCTCCTTTGAAATTTTATGGATATAGTTGGAATAGTTTTCGATGACTCATAAAGGCAAGACAGTAGCGCACTGTTGCCATTTATTTGAATTATCGAGACTGCGGGTTCACTTCATCCAGTAGCGCACTAGCGTGACATGATCCCTAAGTTAAAGTAATTTCGAGTAAGTATAAGTTATCGAATGTTATTAAAATTATGTCCCTGTTGTCATATTTTGATCTTGAGTTGTTATGCCAATAATGGATTGAGTAAATAAAGTATACGATACCACAACATTAATTTAGTCAAAATACCAAGGGTTTACTGCAGCCAGATGTACACTGACGGGGCATAAATTCTCGGTAAAGTGAATTCATGTATACATATGGTTTTCGAATATTATCGAGACTACATCCTTTTGGCATATGGCTATTAATTTAGTTCTTGTACTTTTCTTTTATTTCTTGAACCTTTCTTTCTTATCCTTCTATTTTTGAAACGTCATTTGGGTTCCTAGTAATCTTTAAAACATATTTGATTTTCTTTTGCTAGATTCCTAATAGTATCTAGGTATTGATTCTATAATCGTGCCTAAATAATTTTTGTTAATAGTTAATCGTGCCTAATGACTTTTCTTGTTGAGAAAATCTTATGTCAATTATATCCTTAATCAAGCTTAGATAATGACTAACCCATTTGACTATATTTTGATCGTGTTAAATCGAATCTTTTCTTGAGCTTTCGATTCAATCCACGATTATGCCGATCTATTTCGATCATTAATTGTATCATTTTCTTAACTATATTCTTGTCGTGCTTATTCGTATCGATTAATCTTATCATCCTTTGATTATATTCTTAGTGATGCCTAAACATACCCTTTGAAATTTTGTGGACGAATTTTCTTTGGTGGGTAGATTTGTAAGCCCACTTCCATTTTGTTTTAAACTTTTATGATTAATTTTATGATCATTGGGAGTCATGCCTTAGCTTATTGGAGGGTTATGACCACATTATGGTTATATGGACTCTAGATAGGTTGAATATGTATTATTTAGCTATTTTATATTTTTCTATAATTTTTTGATACTTTTAGACATTTAATATTTAAGCGTTTATTATTTTAAGAACCTCAGGTTTTATTGTAAGGTCATTCAGGGGTATTTCGAGATCAAATATTTTTATTTGGGCTATAGGTGAATAGAAATATTTTCTATAATTTTTTTGGATTTTTTCAGAATTTTTGGAAATTTTTAGATAATTAAAACCCATATAATTTATTTTTTCACAGACTTTTAGGATTACTGTGGAGTTGCATGAAGATATTTTGAGTTAAAATATTTTTATTTATGTTCTAAACACTTAGAAATATTTTCTAGAATTTTTTAGAAGTTTTCTGAATTTTTCTGTAATTATTTGGATTTATTTGGAGTTAAAATAATTTTAAATGATTTTCAAATTTTAAATTAGTATTTAAACAGTCAGCAGCCAAGTCAGCTAGACCCGGGCCTACCTGTCAGCGCTCCACCGCCTCTCTCTGTCTCTCTCCTATATATATACATATATTCCAAGAAACCCTAATTAATTTCTGGCCGAATTTGAGAGTGTTCCTTGGAGATCCCCAACTTCGCACAGCGATTGCCGCCAATTACGACATGCTTTTTGTGCGCCATTTTATTATTAGAAGCGTATCGAGGTTAAGTTTCTGAATATATAATTTATTTTCATAAATTCTCGACCTAGATTTTTGGAAAATTCGTAGAGTGTCAGTTGCCCGAAATTTGACACGTTTCGGTGTTTTTGAGATTTCGGGAGAACCAGAAATCAGAATTACGAACCGTTTGAAGTTTCAAAAATCTAACACAGATATCTACAACTTGTATTTTTCTCTTAAATTAATACATTCATATATTATTTTTTATTAATTCGTAGAACTTAGTTTTGCCGACAAATCACACTGCCAAAATATGACATATTAGCGACGAAATTAGCGACGCCAACAAAAAACGTCACCAATTTTTTGTATATTAGCGACGTCCTATAAATTCGTCGCTATACGACGGAATTAGCGATGCTTAGCGACATATTATTAAATATGTCGCCATATATTAAAAATTGGCGACGGTTAGCGACGTCTCCTCCATACGTCGCTAACTATTTTACTTAGGGCACGCTGTGTTCTTCCCCCCCTCGAAATTTTTTCCCCCCACTCGAAATTTTCTCCCCCTCCTCGAGCTCCTCCGGCGACTCCCTTCCCCCCGGCGACCCCTACTCCCCCCACCCCCCTCCCCCGTCGAGCTCCTCCTCCTTTTCCACAGGTAAACCCTAACCTAACTCCTCCTCCTCCACCTCTTCCTTCTCCTCTCCCATGGACACACACACACACACACACACACACACGGACACACACACACACACGCACACGCACACGCACACGCACACAGAGACACACACACACGGACACACACACACAGACACACACACACACACACACATGGACACACTGTGTCATGTTATGGTGGACACGATACACTTTGTTGGACACGTACACATAGCCTAGATCCTTTACCAACCATTTATTTTCTATTTTAACATGTTTTTATATATCAATTTCTAAATACCCTATGTTGACTGATACCTTGTTAATTTACTGTATTTTCCAGTTTTGAAAACCCAGTTTTGACAACCATTTTAACCTAGTTTAATGCTTTAATTTACATGTTTAAAACCCTAGTGTAGTGTATCTATATGTGTGCTGACTGAGTTTCAAGTTTGGGGTGATTTGGTTAGAGTTTGGGTTCTCGATTTGGGTTTGAGGTGAATGGGTCTGAAATATGTTATAGGAGTATGTAATGTTGTGTGAAATGAACTGATTTCCTTTCCTTTTCTTTCCTATTTGACTGAACACAGTAAATCCCCTTACTGTCCAGATTGGACTGACCTATAGTTCATATCACTTACTCATTCAATCACTCTTGCCTAGGTACACACACACATATAGCCTAATACAAGCATGTTAGCCTCCCTCATATACACATACATGTGACTGTCACATGTAACAGTCAACGCACTCACCCTCCATTCACATGTGCATGTACACACGCCACCCACTCTCTACTTCTCTCTATATATATAAGTTTGATAGATGGTATTGTATACATATATACATAACTATATCATGTAAATCATATTTGATATAGGCATATAGCCTATGTTAGAGTGTCTAAATATATGAATGCATGAAAGTGAAAGTTGCCTTGTCTTGTAATATAGGCATATAGTATATGCATGCCTATATATATATATATATATATATATATATATATTATATATATATATATTTATATATTCTTTTATATATATATATATATATATATATATATATATATATATATATATATATATATATAAAAGAATATATATATATATATATATATATATATATATATATATATATATATATATATATATATATATATATATATATATATATATATATATATATATATTCTTTATATATATATATATATATATATATATATATATATATATATATATATATATATATATATATAGATATTACTTGTGTGTATGAGATAGCTTGAGTTGACTTTGGTCATTATTGGTACTTGAATTATAGGTTAGGCTTGTATAGCCTTGAATGGTGTGTGCTAGCTAGTATGGGCTAGTTAGGGCCTAGAATGGTGGCATTGACCAGTTTGACCATAGTTGACCTAGTTTGACTACTAGAGTTGACCAGAGTTGACCAAGAGTTGACTTTGGCCTAGTTTGACCAAGGAGTCCAAGATATTGACTTAGTCAACTCAACTTCACCCAGTTTGACTAGTTACTGTGCTGAACATGTGTGTCCATCTTTGTAGAATTATTTCCAAATGGATATGAATTACTACTTACGGAATCGTTCATGGATGTACAATCGTCGTCCTGATAATATGTGTGGTGTGCGGGATGAGTACATAGCGGGAGTAGAGCAGTTCCTGCAGTTTGCTAAGGCGTTCCATCAGTACATGGACGGCACCAAAATTAAGTGTCCGTGTGTGAAATGTCATAACATGAAATATTATCCAGAAGTGGAAGTGACATATCATTTGTACTCGAAGGGTTTCATGCCTAATTACTATCAGTGGATCGTACACGGAGAACTTGTGTCTTTAGCATCAGAGCCGGAGCCTTATGTTGAGCCGTATATGCATACGGAAGCTAATTTTGTTTCAGATAATCATGCATACGACGACGGGTGCGTGAACATGGTTTTCGACGCTGCGGGGCCTAGTTTCGTTCATGATACAGCTGAGGAGGCACCGAATATCGATGCTGCAAAGTTTATGGAGTTACTGGAGAATACAAGGACTCCATTGTATCCTGGTTGTGAGGATCATTCACTATTGGAGGTGGTTACAAGACTGTTGAGCATAAAGTCAGATTTTAACATGTCTCAAGAATGCTACAACCGAGTGTTGGAGTTGATTATAGAGATCTTGCCGGCGGGTGCTAAGTTACCTAAAGACTTCTATCGGTCTAAGAGAATGGTAAGATCGCTCTGGATAGGATACGAAAAAATCGATTCTTGTCGCAATGGGTGCATGCTGTACTACAAAGATGACAACGACGCAGATGTGTACAGATGTTGTAGTACTGATCGCCATAAGACAACTAGTACAGGAATGTCTACCGATGCAAGAAGACCGACCGATTCAATGTACTACTTGCCTTTAACGTCGCGGTTGCAAAGATTATTTATGGTGAAAGAGACGGCCGAAAATATGAGTTGGCTCATGCGAGAACAGATTGAAGGAGTGTTGGATCACCCATCCGATGGAGAAGCGTGGAAGCACTTTGATCGAGTGTATCCTGATTTTGCTTCAGATCCGCGTAATATCAGGTTGGGGCTTCTGACGGTTTTACTCCTTTTGGTCTTTCGGGATCCCAGTATTCGTGCTGGCCTATGATTGTCACTCCGTATAACCTACCGCCTTGGATGTGCATGAAGACTCAGTACATGTTTCTAACCGTTATAATTCCTAGTCCGAACAATCCTAAGAGGAACATTGATGTGTACTTACAGACTTTGATAGATGAGTTGAATCAGTTATGGGAAGTAGGCGCTAACACGTACGATGTTTCCAGGAAGCAGAATTTTCAGATGAAGGCAACCCTTATGTGGACCATCAACGACTTTCCGGCCTATGGAATGTTATCTGGATGGAGCACTCATGGCCGTCTCTCATGTCCGTATTGCATGGACCGTACTAAGGCTTTCTGCTTTAAACACGGAGGAAAATCTTGCTTCTTTGATTGTCATCGGCAATTTCTGCCAAAAGATCATCCGTTCAGAAGGAACAGGAATGCATTCCGTGCCGGCGTTGTAGAGAAAGGTGATCCACCGTCAAGGTGGTGCGGAGCCACGATATGGGAGGAGGTTAGAGATTTTCCAAGTGCTATCGAAGATCCTACAACTGGGTACAAGTGCGATAGATTTGGTAGAGATCATAACTGGACAAAGAGGAGCATATTCTGGGATCTGCCATATTGGAGTACCAATCTGATCAGACATAATCTTAATGTCATGCATATTAAGAAGAATGTGTTTGATAACATAATTAATACTGTGATGGACGTAAAGGAAAAAACGAAAGACAATCCCAAGGCCAGGTTGGACTTAGAAGAAATATGCAAACGCCCTGTGTTGCATTTGATAGAGGAGAATGGAAAACAGTTTCTGTCGAAGTCAATTTTCTCACTGGATAAGGAGGATAAAGTGAGACTTTGTCGGTAGATCCAGTGCCTAAAATTTTTAGACGGATATGTGTCAAATCTGAGAAGATGTGTCGATCCGAAGGAAAACAAATTGATGGGTATGAAGAGCCACGATTGTCACGTATTCATGGAGAGGTTAATTCTAATTGTATTTCGAAAATTCTTACCGCAGGCAGTTTGAAATCCATTGACGGAGCTTAGCATATTCTTCAGGGATCTTTGTTCTAAGAAATTGCTCGTTGATCGTCTAGAAAAGCAAGAGAAGGACATTGCGGTAATACTGCGCAAGCTAGAGAGGGTGTTTCCTTCTGGATTCTTCGACTCTATGGAGCATTTGCCGATTCATCTATCCTATGAGGCACGTGTTGGTGGACCCATCGAATATCGATGGATGTACCCGTTCGAGCGACATTTGAATCACCTAAAAAGATAGGTGAAAAAAAAGGCACGGGTCGAGGGTTCTATTTGTGAAGCCTATGTTCTCGAGAAGATTACAAACTTTTGTTCGATGTATTTTAAGCCTCATGTTGCAACTAATAGAACGAGAGCTTCCAGAAACGACGACGGAGATCATGAATGTAATGATACATACTGAAGGTATTCAATGCCCCAGGAAAGCCATCGGGTAAAATGAAGAAGAGATATCTGAACGATGATGAGCTAAGGGCTGCTCAGGTGTATGTATTACTCAACTGCGACGATGATGAAGCAGAGAAGCTGGAGGGGTAAGTAATTAATACATCTATATTATTTTAATAGTGTTGATTATTATACTGTTATATTAATTGAACGATGTTGTTTTCAGCATATTTAATGATGATGTGAGGTCAGCTAGGCCACACATAACAGAAGAAGAACTAGAACAAAAAATGAGGCATTATTTTCCATCATGGTTGAGTGCATATGTAAGACTTGAGAACTCTGTAATTACCTCTCTGTATATGCACTTGAGAATGAGCTTAATTTAATTTTTCGTGGTATTTAGGTCGATCGTCCATATGCAAGACTTGAGAATGAGTCTATTAGAACGCTAGCCAAGGGACCAATTTATGCTGAAAAAATATGGCCAAGCTACTTTTTTAATGGGTTTAGGTTCAACTCAACAACTTGCCCGATCAGAGACAACTTTGTGGATCTCGATTCCACCAAAAATAGCTGTTTGTGTATCAGATCTTCGAACTACAAAGATGTTGATGCGGGCAACGATTTCTATGGCGTCCTACGGGAGATTGTGGAGCTGACATATAGTTATGGAATAGAGCCTGCTAAGATTGTGTTATTCATGTGTGATTGGTTCGATCCGATTGAAGGTCAAGGTTGGAAAGTAGACAAGCACGGTCTTGTGGATATAAACTATCGGTGTCGATATCAAGCCTATGAACCATTTGTCCTATCAAGTCAGGCTCAGCTCGTATACTTCATAAGTTATCCTAAACGGAGAACAACAAGGTCGGACTGGTGGGCAGTATGCAAGACCAAAGCTAGAAATACCTTTGAGGTTGACGATATAACTTATCAAGAGGATGAACTACCTTTTGTAACAAATATTATAGAAGTGGACATGACGGAAGTTCCTAATTACACATCTAATTGTGTAGAAGAAGTAGAATTATCTGAAGAGGAAGATGCAGATAAAAGTGAAGATGTAGAGGAGGAAGAAGAAGAAGAAGAAGATGAAGATGAAGATGAGCTAAACGAACTAGATGAATTTTTAGAAGAGGATTAAATCTGTACGTCTGTTTTATCATCATATTTGATACTTTAGTGACACTTTTATCATATAAATCTGTGACACTTTTATCTGTGACTATGAGATTTTTCAAAAATCTGTGATATCTATTATATAAATATGTATATTTGTTTTATTGTCATATGTCATTATCAGGTATGACTAGACCAGGAGGAGGAGGACGCGGAGGATATTATATTAGGCAGTCCCGTCTGCCTCGGGCTGGGGATACAGATTCCGTACCCTCATCCTCATCTCCGAGTACGCCAGTGTACCGTTCTGTTCCCGGTCCATTACCGGAACAGGGCAGTTGCAGCAGGTTGGCGACCCCTCCCTCGTCGTCCAGTATTCCTGATCCCGCGTCCAGCATTCCTCCTGCCGACGGCTCCATGGGGAGAGCCGACGCCGAGCATATGGAGGACGGCGATCAGACTGATCCTGCCCAAGCAGGAGGTGAGAGCGACCCTCCATGCGCTCCCCCGGACGAGACGCGTATGGAGATTTAGACAGACAGGCCTATAAAGTAAGTTAATTAGTTAATATATATTTCTCAAATGATTATATGTACATATATATTCATGAAATTTATTATTGTATAGATATCGACCTCCTGCAGTACAGAGACAGCTGGGGTTATTTCTGAGGCAGAACTATAGTGGGCCTTGGATTAACTACTCAGATGCTCCCGCAGATAGGAAGCCCTTTTGGTTGGCCCACTTCAAGGTAAAAAATTTGTTTATTTTAAATTTTAATAATCATTTGTGTATATTATATAACTTTTCTATTTTACTTCTTGTAGAGGACCTATCTCTATCCACCACACCGGGCGGCGAAGATCGAGGCCCAGTTTTCTGCCGTCGCAGGCAAGCTCATCCGTGATGCGATCCACGACCAGAAGTCTCGTAATCGCTCCGGAAAGTCGATCCATGGATGGATCATGCGAGAGCAGTGGACTGCAATGAAGGCTAGATTCGGCGAGGCCAGGTACCAGGAGCGGTATGACAAGGCCAAGGTGGCGCGGTCGAGCGCCAGTAAGTGGTGTGGTGGCTCCATTCCGATGACGGAGCCTTTTCGTCGTCTGGTACGTTTTCTATGATGAACATCATTTTATATATAGTCGGATAGAATGTTTAATACTAATAATAGATAATATATTTTACCAGATAAAAAAGGGTGAGGACCCCAACATGGTGACTGTCTTCCTGGTCATCCATCGGAGGGCTGCAAAGTTCATTGACGAGAGGGCGATGCAGGCATATATACGTTCTATTCTTTATATTAATTTACTATAATTTATAAAACAGGAAAATAGATATCAATATAGACTTTAGCAAATACTTAGATGTTAGCAAACATTGTTCTAGGCTGAGTTTCTTCGGCTATAAGATGAGGCGGCTGCTGCTGCTAGTGCGCTAGCAGAAGGAAGGGCTGGTACTTCCTCCCAGCCGCCTACAGCTCCATCGTAGGACGACCTCTGGATGACCGCCGTTGGTGGTCTTCAGAAGGGTACGTACTACGGTACGGGATCCTTCGACGCCTATTTGGCTTCAGAGTCATCCCGGGCCCCCTCTGTCAGTACGCAGTCTCCAGCTTCGCAGGCATCATCACGAGCTCAGGATATTGGTCGTCAGATCGACGAGCTATGTCGCCAGTTGCAGCAGCAGATTTCTGATCACCATACCGCAGAGCGACGATCCGACGATCCGATGATCACCGAACGATTTGATGCGGTCGAGCACAGTATACAGGAGCTGATGAGTCTGCAGCAGGCTACAGCTGCCAGCTTGCACACGCTCATCGAGCCTACGCAGCGCACAGAGCATAGACAGGTCGAGCTGGAAGGATCGCAGAGGACCATGTCTGCCTCACTCACTCAGGTACAAACTTGATTGAGGAGAGTACTCAGAAGATGGTGAGTACCCTTGCTGCGCATGGTGAGCGACTGCGAGAACTGGAGCAGATACGTCCTCCCGGTCCATCGACGGCACTGACTCCAAACATTGCACTGCCTCCTACTGCCCCTACGGTGTAGCTAACACAGGAGCAGTATGAGTACATGCTATCTTAGATGCGTGACAGGGGTCCTCAGTGATCCAGTAGATTTTTTTATCATCTTTGTATGTATTGGCCCTATGGGCCCATTGACCGTTCTATACACTGATTTTTATTATTATTTGACTCTGTTGGACATGTATGTTTGTTGGACATGTATGTTTATGATATTTAATTTGTTGGTATTTTCATTGAGTACATGTATGATATTTAGTTGTAGACTATTATGATGGGAGACTGTTATTCATCTATTAGTTGTAGACTGTTATGATGGAAGACTGTTAATTATGATGATATCTGCGACGGGGTTGACAAATATACCTATACTGGGTTATAAGCGATGATCCGATATACAAAGGAGGTGATGTCCAAATTTTTTAAAAATATAATGTGTATTTTTGTTATGCTGTGTGTCTATGTTTACAGTGTATGTGAAATGCAGTGTTCGAAACCATTCGAACACTGCACATCACACACACTATAAACACAGACGCACAGCATAACAAAAATGCACATTATATTTTTATAAATTTCAGTATTCTGCGACGGATAGCGAAGGATCTGCGATATAGAGACGTATGGGGACATGCTAATTAGCGGCGTTATGTCGCTAATTAGCGCATTAGTCGTTGTACGTCGCTACTCTGCTGACGTGGCAGGCATGCCAGGTCATCATAAATAGAATAAATGTCGCTAAGTAGTCGCACTACGTCGCTAATTTTGTGACGTAAAGTTTTTGTCGCTCTCCGTCGCTAACTTTGCGACGACCCAACGACACGCAGTGACGTCGCAAACAGCGACGTAGGGCGACGAATTTGTCATATGCGACTAGCTTTTTCGTGACCTTCATTTTCCGTCGCTAAAGTCATCGCTAATTAAGATTAGCGACGTATTTTCCATAATTAACGACGTATCATGACGTCGCTAATTTGCCTTATTTTAGTAGTGTCATCGATTTGGTCACGGTTAGCCATAATGGCGATATCTTTTGACCAGATCGTGATTTTTGGCACGGTTGATTTCAATGCACTCGTGGCACTGAAATCTACTAGGGTGCACACTCAATTCATCGATTTCATATTGTTTGACTACTTAGTCATCGATACGCCTCGATTTGCGTGTCACGGATCCCGAATTGGAAACTGTGACTTTCCCGGGCTAAAAACTTATGTTTAAGTTTTATTTCACAATTATATTAGATTAAATTAGATTTTTAGATAATTTATTCTAGAATTAAATATAATTAATTAGGTTAAGCCATTAGCCATTTTTTCGGATTTTTAGAGTAGGATTTTAATATCTAATATGATCATTTGTGTGTCGGGGTAGATCGGACAACGTTGTGAGTCACGATTTCATCCTTTTGGAGCAAGACAAGTATTACTATGAACTATGTTGCCTTTATTTTATGCTACATGTTATTCTTTCCTGAAAACTGTTAGTCTTATCTTTTAAACAATTGGTGCACGAGAGTTATACTTGTTATCATAACCATACATGTTCACTTATTGCTTTCGTTCAATGTTTAATGTTCAATGATTCAAGGTTTAGGTTTAAAGTTAATGTTAAAGTGATCATGTTTACTTGTAAGAGAGTCAGGAGGGGGAATCAACTACTATGCATGTGGTCTACGCAATGTACAAGTTTTTCCCATTGTCAATGTTAGTAGCAGTCGTTGCACCACACGTACCGACTGCCAAATGTCCTAACATGTTCACATGCAGAACACTTGTATTCTAAAACACATAGTACACGTGACTTGATTCATGTTAATATATGTCCAGTGGTTTGTCTTATATTCGTCGTTCTCTTATATTGTCTTCGTATCTTAATTATACCTTCTACTATTCCATGTCATAATTGTTCTCTCAAACTATTTTCCAAGATATAGTGGTCTCTTTTGTATCATGTTATATTCATCCTTTCCTTATTGCTATTCTACGTGCTTGTATATTATATTGTGTAATGTATTTATGGTGATCTTGCTCCAATCCTGACTGAATAATTATTTTTCAGCTTTAGGCGATGTGGTTTGCCCTGAGGTTTATGGTGCTTATCTTGGTGACACTGACTTTACTAATTTATCGGCTGCTTCTTTGATACGTAGTAGCATATTTCATCATTATGCTCTTTTGTATTATTCTTAGCTGGTAAGCTTAGAGGACTTTAGTTATATTTGTTCTATATTTATTTGTAGCGAATTTATTTTTGAGACTATCTGATTATAGTGGATCTTTCTGTAAATGATTTATTGAGATAGTTAAGTTTAATCTCTGTCTTGACTTAGTTGCGGATGATATATGTGGACTATGTACTTGTATGGATAATGCTTATTATAGACAGCGTTTACCGTTGATACTGCGGCGTATGCTGGGCTTGGCCACGACTCATATCCGAAAAGCGGATACGGGTCGCGACAGGACTTGATCTAGATGCTACAGTTTTTGTTTAGATGTTATCTTTTTAGACTCTGTCATGTCTATGTGTTCATGGAAATGTTCCTACATTACAAGATAGTACTACTTTTTATGCACTGCTATATGACTGTTCGAGATGCTGAGTTGTTGTTCCAAAATCTTTTATTATTATGTATTTTCATTTCAGTATTTATTGTCTCTTTGGTTTGCACTTATGCTTAGCATTTATCTTTTAGCTACTGCTTCAACTCATAAACTGTCTGTGACATTTATGTTATTTTTCTTTATATTATCTATGTTTTTCTTACTACTTGTTTCTTAAGCATAAATTATGGAAGAGCTTATCTCTTTGCAATTATTTTGCTAAGTGACAACGGACAAGAAAAGGATCTAACATCTTTTTCAGGATAATTTTTGAATTGAATTGCTAAGAGGAGATAGTATAGTACGGTACCAAACATACATTTATATGTTTTAAGATTTTCAAATCAAAACCAAGATGTTATATCGGTCAAAGTTTGTCAATTATCAAAATGGGGAGGTTGTTGGCCCATTGGTCTGGTCGAACCAAATTTTAATGTACTTTTGCATTTTATTGAGCCTAGGAATATATTGTAAACGCATCGTACTAGCAAATAGACTACCCAAGAAATATTTTCAAAATACCCTTTTATTTTGAAAACAAGCCCACTCACAATGTCCAAAACTACTTCCTAACTGCTTGAATATCCAAAAGCCCAAAAACCTGAGTTGTAAACCCAAAATCAAACCAATTATGGACCAACAGAATTCGGAGCAAATTCGCCTCAAATTTGGCCCGAGTCGGCTATCTGAACGTTGGAAGATAAAGGGAGTTACTTTTCGGTGGAAGACGGAAGTCGGGTAAAGGCAGCGAGACTTGTGGTGAGGCTGATCATCAGGGACTTTGGTCTTGGTCGTGTTATTGATATAGGTAGGATCCTAGTGGTGCATGAGGTGTTACGCATGGCAGGTAGCGTCGACGTGACGGTTGAGGAGCTGGAAATAAAGGAAGATGCAAAGCAGCTCAGGGCATCGAAGATCAATGGCATTAGGGAGCAGGAACTCTGTCGCAGGACAAAAGACATGGAGTCTAGTTGAAGAGCCATGGGGTCAACACCCTATCATCAGACTGGAGGGAAAGATTATTGAGTCCAATCTAAATTTGGTAAGAGCAAATTTTGGAGCCCAAATATAGTAAAAGATTTAATTTGATATGATTTGGAAATCTACATTAAATATATAATTTAATTAGATTTGCAAATTTGTATCAAATATTTAATTTGTCCATATTTGGACGTCCATAATTGGTAATAGAATATAATTACACCGTTGGCTGTTGGTGGACAGCCAGATCTGATGGTGGACTACTTTTAGGATTTTTAACCCTAAAATTAGGTTTCTTATCTTATTTATATGAGGTGAGGGTGGAGGCACAAAGAGAAGGCACAAAGTGGAGATTCGGGGTGCTCGTCCATAAGAAAATCTAGAAAAACTTCGTACTTTACTCTTAGGACTTCGCTATCCAAGACAAAAGGAGGAAGAAGATCTAATCGAGGAGTCGTCAATTTTGGTTAGAGAGATTGCTATGGGTTAGATCGTGATCTCAATTGTAATGTTTATTTTTTTTCTTGAGAGTGGTGAGGGGGTTGAACCTATTAGGACAAAGGGATCAATGTGAGTTCTATCAATCTTGTAATTTTATCTGAGTTATTACAGGTTAGGGTTTGTACAGGTGACGTACGTCACCGTCATATACTTGTCTTTATCCTGGCTTGGTGTCCGTTGGACGGTGGTTGATTTTGATCACATGGGATGGCAAACGCTTCCGCACGCGCCCAACAGTCACTACCAAAATAAGTCAGATTAGCGACATTTTTTGCGATGGCGTTTGCGGCATCGCTAAATTATTATTTTAGCGACGCTACTAATGTAACGTCGCAAAACGTCGCTGATCAGCGACGTTTTGCGATGTTCTGGAGAAAACGTCACTATTTTGCGATGTTTTTATTTGAAGTCGTAGAAAACGTCGCTAATCAGCGACGCTTTACGACGTCACAAAAATGACATTGTAAATTTTTCACTAACACTAGGGCTGGCCTCTCATTTCTCATTTCTCCAAAATCCCCTCCCCCCAAAAAAAATTTTCTCTGCCGATTCCTCCTCCTTCGCCCGTCCGACCACCTCCGTTGTCCTCGTTGTTGTCGCCGCCGTCGTCGTCGCCGTTTGGAAGGTATCTCCTCCTCTCTTTCACCCTGCCCTCTGCCCCGACCCCTGCCCGCCCCCGACCCCTCTACCTTTGCCCGACACCCTCGCCTCCCTCCGCCCCCGACCCCCTCCCCTCCCTCCGCCCCCGACCACCTCCGGCCCGATCCCTCCATCCACCTCGACCCCCTCGCCTCCCTCCGCCCCTGACCCCCTCCCTCCGACTATTCCAACCCCCTCCCCTCCCCCTCCCTCTGCCCCGACCACCTCCCCCCCTCTGCCCCCCCGACCCCCTCCCCTCCCCTTCCGCTGCCTCGACCACCTCCACCTCCCCCTTCCGTCGTACCCTGCCCCCGACCACCTCCCCTCCCTCTGCCTCCGCCCTCTGCCTTCTGCCCCGACCCCTACCCCTCCTCCGCCCATGACCACCTCCGGCACGACCCTACCCTCTGCCCCCGACTCCTCCACCTCCGCCCGACACCCCGCCTTCTTGGTTCTTTCAGATAGCAATAATATATATCTCAGGAGAAAATTGGCTCAAAATTTATCTCCTTAAACATTTATTTCTATATTAAACAACTTGACAATTGTTTTGAGTTTCGTTAGAGTTCATTTATGTTCCAGTGTAGGAAATTTTTGCTTTTACCACTAATTACTAAGATACTTTAAAAAATTAGAGGAATCGGATATGGACCATATCGTGAGGAGAAGGGGCCTAGTATATACTTGGGTAGGATCGCAATGGGAGATGCAATCTGCAAATAATTTGATGTTCTCAAGCTTCATATGTTCAGATTAGCTACAGTGAATAATTTATCACGTAGTTTTGTTCAACCTAAAATCTGACATACATGTTATATATATACACACACACACATTGTTTCATACTTTTTAAAATTAGCGTCCGATAAACCCGATGGACCCGACCCGACCCGAGCTTCCTCCGGGCTCGGTCTCGGGCTAGGCTTATCATACATCATTTAGTTGAGCACTCTCAACTAAGTTACTTATGCCAAGTCTTTTAGGACTATCAGAGTTATAGATTTTTTCGGAAATCTAGTATAATGCTCATTGCCTCAAAAGGCTTGTATAAGTAAAAGTGTATAGAGGGAGTATACTAGTATATCGTAGTATCCTAGAGTGTATAGAGTGAGCTTCCCTACTTCCTTTCTTCTCATTCGGGTCATTGAGCCGACTATTCTGTATCATAGGATATCTACCTCAACCTCACCCTAGAAAAGTGTGGAAATATTAATGTTAACCAAGGTTGACAGTATCGGTACCGGTATCAAAATCGGTTTTGGTATCATTTACGGTTGATATCCTGAATCTCACGGCTTCCGCTAGCAGAGCACAATGTAGAGCCAAATGTGAAGCAGAACTTCACATTTAAAATATTAGAAGAAAAAAAATTTTGATTGGTGGGGGGAGTCAGAATCCTGACTCGTCCCACCACCAATCAAAAAAATTTCCTGACTACTCGTCCCACCACCAATCGAAAAAGTTTCTTCTAATACTTTAATGTGAATTTCTGCTTCACATTTGGCTCTACATTGTGCTCTGCTAGCGAAAGCCAGAGATTTAGGATATCAACCGTAAATGATACCGAAATCGATTCCGATACCGATACTGATACTGTGAACCTTGGTTAAATTAATATTTCCACACTTCTCTAGGGTGAGGTTGACGAAGATATCCTATTATGCTGAATAGGATGCTGAGAGAGTCGAATGAGAAGCAGGAGAGTAGAGGGGGGTCAGAGAGGGGGGCTTCTTGTTGAACATGCGACGCACTCATTTGATACTCATGTGTCTATATGCATCAATTTAGAATATACTCGAATAATGTGTATCTTGTAGAATTATTGTCAAATGGATATGAATTACTATCTACGGCATCGTTCATGGATGTACAGCCGTCATCCTGATGACATGTGCGGTGTACGGATGAATTCATTGAGGGTGTACAGCAGTTCCTGCAGTTTGCCAAGGCGTTCCCTCAGTACATGGACGTACCAGAATTAAGTGTCTGTGTGTGAGATATCGCAACTTGAAATATCATCCAGAAGAAGAAGTCACATATCATTTGTACTCGAAGGGTTTCACGCCGAATTATTATGTGGACTGCGCACGAAGAACTTGTGTCTTTAGCATCGGAGTCGGAGCCTTATGTG